>VMBQ01009232.1:0-25460 GCA_007657795.1 Dreissena rostriformis
GGGTTTGTCTGACCGTAATGCTACGGGAGCAATACATATAATACACACGTCATACCTTTCAATGATATATACCTCAAAACAAAATTGTGTTAGCAATAATGACATAATTGTTCCTTCTATGATTGGCGATGATAAAAAAAGGGTGGACTTTTGTTATTGGTATTGATCATCTAACATATACGTACAAGTCGCACTGCTTTGAACTGGATACATGGCTCCGATAAGATTCGAACTGAGCCAGCAAATCAATCTCACATTTCAACGACAGCAGGTATTCTAGGTCGGAGCGAAATCTGACAGGTAGACAGATAGATGATAGGTGAATAAGTACCCAATAGTTCTGTATTTGTTATTTTAATCAAATCAATTGTACACGCCTACATTTACTCATCCTTATTTTTCTTGCCGTTTTGTAGTATTGTATATTCCGTTATAGATATTATAAAAATCGTCTGTAAGTTCCGTTTCAAGAAACAGCATAAGAAGATTTGTTATGATTTAAACTAGAAAATGTGTGAAAAAAGATTGTAAGTATAGGGCTATTGATAATTATAGTATACGGACTTTAAGTAAAAAATAGTATAAGCTATGTTTGATTTATAATGTGTATTGAAAGTAAGTGCACCTTTTAAACTTGTTTAACCACGTTCATGTGTGTCGGAGAATGTATGGCGTTAATCACTAATAAAAAACGTGTTTTTGTAATTTGTACAGAAACAAGTTTTGTTTTGATAATAATGTTAATTACCTATACACAGTTGAGTTTGTGGTATCAACTTCTGGTGATCAATCTGATATATTTTACATAGTAACGTTTAAGTGGATTTCTATTACCATGACGTACATCTGTTTACTGATATATACGTTAACTGTCTCATCAAACGATGACCCAGAATCAATCACAAAGATAACACGCGTCTAAAACGATCTCAATAAATTGCATATATGCAGACAGAGAATGAAAACATAAATGCCAAAACGTCACGCATGAATCGAATACTACACACATATTGTTTGCGTACTAGTGTCGTAAGTATCGGACATCAATATATGAGTCGTGTTCTGAGAAAACTGGACATAATGCTTGTGCGTAAATTGTCATTCCAGATTAGCCTGTGAACAGGAGCAGATAAATGTAAACTAATCAAAGGCCCCCCTCTGCCCTTCCCACGCTTCACCTCTGGTGTCATTATCCATTTCAATATTGATGAACAACGCTGTGGGAAAACCATTTAATGCATGTGCGCAAAGGGTCGTCTCAGATTAGCCTGTACGGACTGCACATGCTGAGCTGGGATGATACTTTACGCACATGCATTTAGGCCCGATTTTCCCAAAGCGAGATTCATATCTATTTCTTTGTAAGCTGATATTCTTAGTAATTCTGACTCTGATCGTGTTCAATTCTATATCGTGGATACCGGATTGGGATTGAGGTAATTATTTTGTTTTTAATGCTCGGGCGAATGGAAGGTACATAATAATAATAACATTCGTGATGATTATAAGGAAACAACTCATACACTTTGTAGGAGAAAAACAGGTCAAGCTTGAATGGTCCCTATATTTTCAGGTTCTGGAAGCAAAATGGAGAGCCCAACACGGCAAAGAAATCAATCATAATGACAGAGACGGCGGATCACCCGCTTGTACGTTATTGTAATAATGCCTCAGACTCCGTTAGAAACTGTTAAATTCAGAAAATGTGTTTCATGCGTTCTGTTATATAGTAAACTAATTTTCTGAAAGCAACACAAGGTTAACATATATACTTAATTGAACTCCACTTTTTTTCCGATTCTAGCATCGTCTACAGGCGTCGTGAAGCTTGTTAAAAAAATCGTTCATCTATATGAGCGTCGCTGTCGCTGTGGGAAAACGGATTTTAATGCATGTCCGTAAAGTGTCGTCCCTGCACAGGCTTATCTGGGACTGTTATGAAATTTTCGTTGAATTGAAATCTCTTCTTAACAAAAATCCAGTCTAGGCCGTTAGTGTCTTCTCTGACGTCCCTGGGACGACACTTTACGCACATGCATTAAGCCTCGCTTTCACTGAGTGAAGCTCATATATTTGTAGAATGCACAGTAGAAACATATTTGTAAGTGGGCCCATTGTGAAGTCCAGCAAGGGCTTTTCATAATATTGTGCCACAGCAATGTCCAATTAGAATTACGATCATCTTCTTTTCTGTAAATATGCTGAAACAGAATACATTGCTGATCGGAGCAAAGACAAAGGGGATACAGTTACTGGCATTGTGTTCCTGCATTTATCGTGTAGCAAGACATAACTTGAGTACATGTACTCGGATTTATTATTTATGCTTATGCATTTTGTCACATGCTTAGCATCGATACCTTGTAATACGACCATTACGAATAGTATTATCTTAAAACTATTTAAGATAACAATTATACTTATTAGGATTAAGTCTGTTCAATAGCTTCCCTATCCGCTTATGAGACCACGTGTGTGTGTGTATTTCGATGTTTATGGGGTCCTTCCGCGGCTGAGGATGCATTTTGTGTGTAAGAGTGCCCAGCACTCCTACCTAATTTACTTATTAGACTCACGCAAGTTGGGGCGAATTTTGAAATATAGCTACAATGTTCTGCAATTTAATTGTTACTGAAAGATGGTCAATTTTGATGTCGTCTTGTGCTGTGGAGGGAAGTCGGAGCACCCGGAGGAAACCCCACCTGTCCGGTATGGTGACCACCATCCAAACTCACCACGAAACCTTTGCGTGACTAAATAGCGGGCAGGGTCATGACCAGAGTGCACGCATGCAAATACGTAAATTTCATTTACCGTTAAGCATGAAATAAGTGGTATATTTTTGTATTTATTTATATTTTGATCATGATTGAAAAAAAAACATGAACATTTTCGTATACATATATAGAATTGTATATTCGAATAGATGCACACGTGCAGGTTTCCCTTATTGTTAAAGCACGCGAATGCTATATGTACTTATCTTATGATGTACACATTATATGATTTTAAATCTGTTAAATAATAACTTTGTATAGGAAAGAAACGCAAACCTGTCGAAATACATAACTTAAAAGGTCAGCGGGTCAGACGGGTTTTGGATCTACTCTCTTCGCCACGTTTTTGGGTCGCGCCCTCTGCCCACACTTCACGTCATTGAAGTTCGAGATCTCTTATAGGAAGGGGGTTTACCTCACTCATCCAGTTATCTCTACCAATGTCACCATGCCCTTTCAACATTAAAACCACTTCTTGGGGGTAACGTTTATCATCCATATGGGTTTATAATACTGTCGAAAATTTAAGAATATTCACAATTACTAAAATAAACAAAGGTTTCCATGGTAAGACTTATAGTAAAAATATACTTTCTGGCTTGTACTGCTAATTATACACGTGCTTTCGACCACGCCAGTTTTGGAGCGAAAAGAAGACCAATACTTTAGTAGTATATTGAAGAAACAATAACCAGGAAGAATAAAAAAGTCCTTTTTCCCCTAAGAGCGTTATTGTCCGTCATTTCAAAATACAATACGTTCTGTTTCTTTAGATTAATGTCCATGACAGTTAAAGAGAAAAAAATCAGATATAAAATTGGAACGGATTTGCAATTTTTGTTATTTAACAAAGTATGTTTGCGTCGAGAGTAAATGACTTTTACCTAAAATTTCTCAACTTGGTAAACAGTAAGTTAATTTACAAAGTATTTTCACGAAAAAAGGAATATCAATCGTAATTTTCTATGAAATTCTTGTTGTTTTTTAGACTTGCAAATGCGAAATCAAACAGTTCTATAAATGACCAAAGCCTACAATACTTATGTAATGCTCATCATATAAATACTGTGAAAGCCGAGAAGAAAATACGAATCATTTCAACAAGTAATAATTGTACGCATTTTTCTTTGTTAAATAAAAACATATAACATTTCAACCATATTTGTGCACGAATCTGTTCATTTGGAAATAATATGTGACCTTTGTGATTGGCTGTGTGTGGTAGTGTCGTGTTCTTGGTGTTAAATGTACAAAGAATGGTTATTCGCGTATGTTTTCGTTTGTTATGTAAGCTTTGTATTTTACACATTTAAATACACCCAATTATATTATCTTGCTGAATTATTTACTTAGTTTATTTAACATACCGCGCATGTCATAGATCCATGCATTAAACTAGCTTTTTTGCGGAACTAACTTTATGCAGAAGGAACACACTGAAAAACCATCGGAGTATTTATAAGAAAAACAATAATGATAAACACATCCGAATAAGTACATGTACAAACTTTAAAGTCGCAACATGTATTAAGTAATTCTTTTATAGCTCAAGATTATGAACATGATATTAATTCATGAATATTATTAAATATTTTTTTACTAGGATACTATATTCACCTGCAGAAATAGATATTGTTTGTTATAGATAAGAACAGTTTACAGGTTATTTGAAAAGGTGCGCGAATTGTGTCATATTCCAAATCGTTTCTACTTTCACATTTTATTGTTGGCATGCAGAAGTACTACAAATAAAATTGAACACAAAACTTAAAAGTATTGCATATTTTATCACCTATTTGTTTAACGAGTACACGCGATAAGAAATAAAAAGGCACGCATGTTAAGACCTATTTTGCAACGTTCCACGAACTAAAAACGAGCTAAGTGCTGCAGGGGAGATCACTTTGAGGAGTTGACTTTGAACTAAATTGGAATTAGTTCCCTTCAATTGGTAACGGCAATTTGTATAGAAAGTACCACAGACTAGCCGGAGCATCTACTAATTATTGATTGCTCGTACGTGGTGAATTATTGAAGATAAAACTTAAAGTAATACAATTAAGAACATCACCACCTATTATATTATATGTTATTATTAATACTATTTTATTATAAGATTCAGACAACACTAAAAGTGTGTAGAAAAAAATGGTCCCCTCGATTGCAAAAAAAAAATCAACAACTTGATGTACAGATACAGAGAAGATGTAAGTCTGTGATAAAAAGGAAAACATTCAAAGTAAAACAAGGACCTTTACGTAAGTACATGTTTATTTCTATTGATTATTTACAAATCAAACCACGAAACCTTGCCCGACTTAATAGCGAACATGGAAGCGCTTGACCATACTGCGCAAATGACATTGGACGCATTTAACCCATTTTCGCACAAGTCAGTTTTTTTTCTCTGCCCTCGCTCTTCTTCTTGAATTCATTAATGTGATTTGATCGATGCAAATGTATCAATGCTTAATACTGCAATTAACCATCTCCGTTTAACATATATATGAATCTCGCTCTGTGAAAAGGGCGTTTAATGCATTTATGATGGTTTAATTACCTAGATGTGTGTTCATCTTGAATTACCATTTTTTGTAAATATTCATATAAAGTTGTTTATATGTACACTGTATATTCACATACATCTATGTATGTAATGTTATAACTTAGATATATATAGAATAACAGGTTACTGCCTGATCGTTTTGTAATATATCAGGCGAGGCTTAGAATAAAATAACGGCGAGGCTTTGCCGAGCCGTTATTTTATTCGTGCCGAGCCTGATATATTACAAAACGATCAGGCAGTAACCTGTTTTTCTGTTTATCATACCTCTCTCTAAGTCCCCGTTTTAAAAGAAATAATTAAAACAAAATCGCTACGACGCTGCATTTTTAGCGGGAATGAATATGATCCTTGACGTTTGACTTGTTACTAATGACGTCATGAGCACTTGCGCTTAATATTTGTAAAATATGTTTTTCGCTGTTTTGTTTGCTTTTTGTGTCTAAAATATAATACATCCTGGTATCAACGTGTTTGTTTTTTTTGAATCTGATTTTATTTTACTAAACATGATGACTTTATAGTTTATTCCGAGTAGAAAGACTTACATCCAAACATCGACTGATTTAACAACTTCCTGTCGAACATGACGTCATCAGCATTTACACATTCATTTTAAATATTTGGAAAATACGTTTTTTGCTGTTTGTGTTGCTTTCTGTGGATAAAATGTAATACATCTTGGTATCAAATTGTTTGTTTTGATGAATCTGATTATTTTTTACAATAAAACAAAACATTGTAATTAAGTCTTAGTAGCCTCCACACATGACTGATATATGAACTTCCTGTTGACCGTGATATAAAAAAAGATATCAGGCAACAGGATATCAAGCAGATATCAATGTTGTGGTATGATAAATTTAGTTTTATAACTGTTACATTGATATATATTCATGTTAGGAATGTGTTTGAGTTAACTTTGTCACGCATATTTATCGATAGAATTAATGCAAACATGTATATGCAATCTTATGTGTGTTCATCTTGAAATACCATTATTTGTAAATATTCATATACAGTTGTATATATGCATGCTGTTTATGCACCTGCATGTATGTGTGTAATGAAATAACTTAGATATATTTAGTTTTATAACTGTAAAATTGATACATATGCATGTTAGGAAAGTTAACTTTGTCACGCATATTTATCTATAGAATTAATACAAACTTGTTAATGCAATCTCAAATTAAGTTCTACGTAAATAATTTATTTTGAATCATTTATTTTAAATATTCTACGTAAATAATCTCGTTTTGAAACATCGGTATCAATATGCTCCTCACCCTACTGTAAATTCTTATAATCGTATGTCTTGTAAGTAAATATAAGACGTGCAGTTTCAATATTAGATGCAATTATTTATTTCCTTCAAAATCTACCATGTAAACCAGTTCATTACACTTTTGTCCAACTTCTATCTTCTACCATTACTATAAATTGTATAATGCATATATAATGTAGGCTATGACTTGTATAAGCTTTATTGCTGAATAAATGTTGTTGTTGTTGTTGCATGTGCGTAGATTATCGTCCCAGATTAGCCTGAGCAGTCCGCACAGGCTAATCATAGACGACCTTTTCCGCCTTAACTGGATTTTTGCTAAGAAGAGACTCTCTTTAAACAAAACATATCAAAAAAGCGGAAAGTGTCGTACCTGCTTAGCCCGTGCGAACTGCACAGGCTAATCTGGAACGACACTTAACGTACATGCATGAAACCCCCTTTTCACAGAGCGAGGCTCATACAATTATACATATTGTGATCAGGAAAACATAAATGTAGACTTCAATTCAGCTGTGTATAATCTGGTTATTTCCCCTGATACGCATCCGATTTTGCAGTTATCCTTTACTTTTTAAACTCTTAATACACAAACACATCGTATGTAGTCGTTAAATATCAAGGGTTTTGTCAATGGCCATTGTATTATTCTTTGGGTATAAATGAATATACAATAAAATAAATAGTTTAAAACAATTAACGCACTTATCTACACTTTGATTAACTTTACCATAAGCATACAAACTTCAAATTGCACTAGGCCAAGGACAATATTTCAATAGATTTAAGCTATTAATATATACAGCACACTCAAGAGTGAGCTGTTCGTATAAACAACTTTGGTGTAGTGTTTCAAGTATTGCGCAGTTTGCCGGGTTTGTAAAGGAAGTCCTGGATAGAAATCGGTGATCATATTCATTTGAAACTACCTCAATGAATGCATTCAACGACGTGGAAAACCATGTTTTCAAATACAGCTATTATCTTTTGGAAGATCTTTTCAACCATTGAGTGGGTTTAAAAGCCAATAAATATTTTTAAATATCTCTTCCGCTTTCAGCAGTCATGTGCAATAGGTGCGTCGTAGTGCAAATAATCGTGTTAATAGTTAAGTTTCTGTTTTAGGTTTTTATTCATGGAAGGCCGGTAATAAAATTGCCAGAATAATATATTGCTGATTTAAGTGCTATACATCTTAAACACTAGCATTCATTATAGTACAATCAGATGACCAATAAATTCAAATTTGAAGTCGATTTGTATGTAATAAAAAAGTACAAAATTGCTTGTTGACTTGGATTTATTACTCAACCCAAGAGTACGCGTGGAAGATTTTTCAGTATAATTTAACAGGAGGTTCAATAAACCAACGTTAGCAAATTGTGATTATTATAATTATGACATGTGCGGCTGATCTTATGACAAACTTGGCAAGCTATAAGACAAGAAATGTCGATATTTATATTCAGGGCATAAAAGTACTTTTCCATGCCTGTTTTGAAGGACCGCTCTTCTTAAACTTGATTAAAACAGCGTCGCAGATTGGCTTAGTTAATGTTTTTCCACTACCTTATATACACTAAGTATAATTACAAGAACACTTCAATACAACAAATATCATCGTGCTTTCGGAAATATGTGAACATCTGCCTTTAAGCTATAACAACGTATTAAAATTAGGAGAAGTTAAATGTAGACGTCCGTCAAGCACGGCATACTCTGATTATCTCCCCTAATATGCGACTTATCGTGCTCAAATCTTTTTAATGTACACGCATTCTTTTTTCTTGTTGTTGTACATTACTTTTGTACCAAATGTCAATTTAACATATGATGTGTATATAATACTATATATTTATAAAAAAAACACCCCACCAATATCATATTTCCAAACGTATCCTTTTGAATAATTTTAAACCATAAACATGTGCACTTAAATCGGAGTAGGCCAAGGGCAGTGTCTAAATATAACAAGTAGTTCATATAACAACGTGTCGGTGAAGTGTTTCAGGTTTTGTTATTTGCGTTGTTTACAGGTTTTGCAAAGGAAGTCCTGGATTGCAAGCGGCGATCCTATTCATTTGCAACCGCCACCATGAATGTATTCATCAATGCGGACGAAATGTTTCGACACGCCTATTATCTTTCTTGAAAAGATTTCAATCACTAATTGTCTTCATTAGCCAGTATCACATTTAAATATAACTTCCGCATTCTTCACGCTATGCTGGTGCGGTGTTGTGTAGATCTGTCGTTTGGTTTCTATTTATGGAAAGTGTTCGTGGTAGAAGATTATTTATTTATAAACTTAAAAGATCATTAACTTTTTATGATTCATGACATGTCAACAACTGTTGTGTCATGTTCACTAACTTGATATCTTAACCGGTAGTAAATGTAGTACGCATTTTCCCACAATTTGCATGACATGAATGCCAATTAAACATACATTTTCTAAATACTAGGCATCAAACGCCCATATTAACATTCTGTCTTAAGGATAAACGGTTTACTAGTAATTTTTTCTTGTATAATATTAAGTACACGACATCAACTACTGTGTGTATTATATCATGTAAAATAACAGAAGAACTAACTCTTCAATACATTTTTTTCTATATATAAGTAAGACGCATGAACTTTACGGATAGACTATTGCGACAATTTGTAGTCAATGATATTGTGCGCAAATAATTGTGAAACAGCACTGGGTGATGCAGGAGAACTGATAATACTACTAAATATCGATTAGCTAAAATGCGAGGCTCTTAAATGTATTGCTCGCGTACGTTTATTTATATTGTTTAAAATAACAGATCGATAACGATAAAAAATCGCACAGATCCTTGTTCTTAAACAAATAGTATTATACTTAAGAGCCAATACAACAAAAACATGCGGACAGTCACACTTGTCTATGAAGGATCTCACGGTATTCCATGTATGAACGGCGTGCTATGCTCATGTCTGATCTACTTATAACAGGAACACTCCATTTAGCCTTGGCCGACCGATATCGGCTGATTGCCGCGCACACAATACAGCCTTCAGATGTATTGTGGATTCGGTTTTTGTAAAAACTGTGATTCACTATCTTGTTGTAGGTTTTATTGTATATCACATAAAACCTACAACAATATAGTGAATCACAGTTTTTACAAACAAGAACCTCTCAAAGTCATATTCTTCTTAAAATAGTTCTGTCATCATCATATTCTTTTCAAAGGTAACAATTTCGATCCCTTTGGGAAACAAGTTATTCTGATCAATTGATATATGTGACTGAAACATTTATGTATTTACTTATGATATTCAAAATAATATAAATAATATTATGTTTTGCACTATGTTAACGTTGTCCACACTTTTACAATCAGAGATGTCTTTAATGTTTTATCAATCAAATAATCAAATTTAAACCTTTTTATTTTAACTCGATTTAATCGGAAGCCGATGTTTTATTGAAACGCTCTCTAGTCCGTTTCCTGTGCAAAACCAGTACTTGGTGTCTTTGGGAGAAGGACTCTAAAGAAAGCTGCATCAGTATGGATCGAACCCGTGACCTCCCGATCGCTAGGCGGACACCATATTTACTACGACACGGCGACTTTGAATCGCAATTTTGTAATGTCAAAAACACAAATTAATAAAAACAGCAACGCCAAGTATTCGAAGGCCATTTTAGTATTTATAAAATAAGCATAAACATTTTAAAAACACACAAATAACGAAAATAAATAAAAAGTATAATACACATTATATTCATATATTAAGATTGTTCCAAAAACATTAAACAGACTAGTACGCATTTAAAGTATTTTATTGCATCGTTGTATTTGTGATACTTATGCATATTTTGAGACCTATTTGGGAATACAAATAAAAGGAAAATACACATTTTCAATATGAAGAAGTGAAACTCCAGAAGCTTCAGCAGTATTGCAGTTTTATCATACACACCTCTGTGGTCCTTTATTTATGGCAATGAACCAATTGCCAAAACGGTACAGTACGGCACAAAACGAAACAACATATACACATAGTAGAATAAAGCTGGGGTCACCGCCTTGGAACGGTCAATGCTAAGCATTTGGGGTTTTCAAAACACAATTAAAAACAAAAACTGGTTGCAAGTATGTTATAAAAGTAATTTGCATGATTTTATTATTTCTGTATAATTATCATTACCAGTTCGTATAAGCGGGCATATTGCATCCGCATCGGTTTTCCATACATAAAAATATATATTGTTCATCAATGGTTTGACTTTTTGTACTGTATTTTAGTTAAAACAAATATACTTCTACGTGTCATACAACAGCGCACAAATAAGGGACATACACGAAGGGTATGCTACAATAAAAGCAGAGTACTTAACATTTAAAATAACTTACAAACAAACATATTATATGGCAGTTATAAAAGGTTTACATAAGTGCATAGATTTTGACGTACATACACAGTAAATCAGATTTTGTTTGTAATTATACTATGGTGGGGTTATGATGTCAAATTATTTGTAGAGATACGCAAAATAATTCATGAATTAAATTCAACCTTCAGTTTTTTACACAAGTCCCTCAAAAGTATACGTTTCTTTTTAGGGATTGACACTAAAAGTTTAAAGGCGGAAGTTTTCAATGTCTCTTTTCTAGATCGTCTATCTGAAGGTTTTGTTTAAGATACGGAAACCTATAAGAACAAACAATAAGAAAAAAGAATGTAAACAGGACATTATTATAAACATTCGCCTAACAAATAACAATTGTACATTCTAGCTTTGTATGTTACTTTCGGTAGCAACAAACCTCACAGATGTGACATACTTGAACAGTAAACTATATGAGAAGTTGTTTACTTGGTTTGTTTCAAAACATACCCATTCTTTTGTTCATCAGTTGCATACATGCCTTCAAAATCAAAAACTGGAACAATGACAATGTATACACTCCTTGTTCAAAAGCGTACACTTTCATACAATATACTGTTATTTTTATGATCCTTATCACATTCAGGTGAAGAATATTGACTTATTTCTAGACTTGAAAATGCTTTCGTTGACAATTTTCAATTATTGTTTTTTTTTTATCAGAATACAAAACAATTAAGTTAAACAATAACACAAAATTATTAAAAATACAATTTTTCAAATCGTAAAACAACATTTCAACGGTACTCAAACCTACAACCGCATGAGACATAACTGTTGAATAATAAATCAGTCCTTTTAGCTCAGAATCACAGAAATATATTAAAACAACTGTGTACGCATAACATTATATTACAAAAAGCGTGTACAAACACAACAGTAGAGACGCTTTATAAACGTCGACATATTTTAATAAAAGTGTTTATAACACGTGTTATTTCGCTCGTTTTGTGTTAATGTACTTTTACTTCATGTCAAATTTTACACAACATTCTAATTGCAGACTAGCCCATTTTGAAACATGCCCTTTTAACCAAAATGGGTTACACCAATTTATGAATTTGCATATGTCATGCATCCTTTCACATATTCCATTGCAAACTCGTGACAGAAAAGGTACTGCTTCTGCAACAACAAAACAACAACAACAACAACAGTGTATTAATTTAATTTAAGAACGCCTTTGTTCGTGTGGTTACCTGCATTTCAATGTGTAACAATGAGTTTACATTTCCTTAAACATATTGGCATACAATGAATGATTTATACCGGTAGTTAAACACGCTTATGCTATTGCCATACCTCATTTGTAATAACTCGCTGGCACCGATGTTTGGTAAGTCTAACCATTTCTGCAACAGCTATTTCTCCATCGCGTTTTATTCTTTCAACAATCGACCATATTACCGCAAACAGTCCACTGCGCATGTAACCGTCACTAAAATATCAATAACTTAAAGGGACTTGTTCACAGTTTTGAGCATATTTTGAAGTTTGTCGTTAAATGCTCCAAATTAATAAATATAAATATCAGAACTCAAGAGCTCCAATATAAAAAAATAATAAAAGTAAAAAACGAAAAAAAAACGTAAACCACACCAGGGCTCGAACCACTGACACATGGAGTAAAAGCCAAGTGCCGAAACCACTCAGCCATCCGTCTTCACGTGTGTGTGTGTGCAATTCAGAGTAAATGTTCGGGTAGTCGTTGAGTCTTTGCGACTACATTATCTGCGGACCTGACCATCCGTCATCACATGGGTTGCCATTTATTTTATACTTTGTATAACCATCCACGTGTTGTTATAAAATATAACGATAACACAAGAAATCGATTTTTTTTAATCGTTTCGCGTCTGAGACGCTTTATAATTTTATCAATTTCGATGATTTTTCGTAAACGAAAGTGTATATTCAGTATAAGTGTGCGGCATTTATGTTATTTCGCACGCTGATGTACATTGTTCATTCATTTCTTGAATCTGTTACAAAAAGTTGAACATTTCTCATTTTGATAAACCGCGAACAAGTCCCTTTAAGTTTATGTTAGGCAAACATCACAACGTGATTTGAACAATCAATCAATAAGTCAATGATTTAAGTACGTGATGGCTCAATCCCAAAGCAACTCTTTACATATAAATCTGAACTTCATTAAAATAGTAAGACCACAAGTTTCATTTGATTATCTAATATATACTTCTAAGCTTGTGCGGTTAACCGATTGGAATTACAAATGTTTAGCATCTTTTGTTATAAATAAGACTCACCTGCACTGAACAAGGACTTTGCCATCACCTGCTGAATCCAGGACGGCAATCAATAGATGCAGCAGATCTGACGTATTACACACATCGTCGTGCTCTGGCCAAGACGTGAATTGGAACACACGGATATCAAACCCATCGTGCTGGATATACCAAAAAACTATTGAACAATCTAATTAAACTACTTAATGAGTCACCTGATAATTACATTGTATTCAATAATTGATTACCGATTGTCTTATTAACTAAATAGACACTAATATGGTCTTTTTCACCATTTTGCAAACTGACAATGTTCCAACACATCTAATAAAATAAAATATGAATGTATGCATTATATGCATACATGCGAAACAACACTCATGAAATGTGTGCAGGGGTTTATTTAAGGAATTTAACTTTATTTGGTCAGAGGGCAAGCTGAACTATACATCTACTTGCCCCCAGGGGCGAAAGGATGCCAGATTGGAAGTCCATATGTATAAAAACATATGCATGCATAACGAGATGTAGTTAACATAACAATGAAATGTATTGAACGTAATCATGTGATATTGAATTCCTGCTTAGAGATTCACATAAACAATTTACAATAATCATTCACAAATAACTCACAGTTTGATAGTGCAATAGTCACAATAACTGCTTTTGCTATCTTCAATTGAACTGTACATGTCAAGCTGAATAGTTCATGACTATTTACATGAAATGTTGTTTATCTTAACTCCTTTCAATTATTATTTGGAATTACAGTTTGATAACCGATGAAAGCACATAAAATATTATATTGTTCAAATAAAAACACATCATTTAGCAAAGTTATATATATTTATTTCAATTATAGTTATCTATATTTAACGAAAATAAAAATATATAATCTAGAGCGCAGTCATGTTACACGTATGAGATCCTTTACAATTAAAACGTGTTATGTAATCGTTACATAAATGATTTATGTTTCAGTTGATCTAAACATTCGACACTATTAAATACCTTAAATTCGGATATGACGTCAGGTAGTCCTGAAACTGCAGTAACAGAGTCCTTATTAATCGCAACGCTTCCAATTGGATCCAGCGCTTCACACAGAACCTCTTGCAGGTAGAGATATTGTGTCTAGTTTGCAAGTTAAAAAAGCGTTAATAATTCAGATAAAAACCAAAGCATGTTCAATAATTATAATTAAATATAAACAACTGATGTATTTTGATAATCAAAAGCAAAGTCGTTAAAGGAAAAAAATAGATTGTTATGTGCCTTAGTTTGAACCATGTTAATGCGTTGTTCCCGCAGTTGCTTGACAGCATCATGCACAGTTATTTCGTTTGAAGTAATCCCTTGCTCATAAAGGTAATCAAGAGCAATAAAAGTACCGGTTCTTCCTACACCGGTGCTGTAACAACAATTCATTTCTTTTAAAACATACAATCTTATTTTAAAACAAGGTTAAATCGCTCACATTAAAATGTGTAAAATAATAATAATTTGTAATTACCTGCAATGCACAAGCCATGGACTCGACCTTGTGGTGTCGTAAGAGCAACCTTTGCGCCAGAATTGCAACAACGACAGTGCTGTGCTTGGTACTTCTTTATCTGGCCATGCAGTAAAGTGACAGTGGTAAACTGTGTTGACGTCTTTGCAGTTAACCTTGATAGTTTAATATACAGGTACACCATTATTGTACAAATCGTAATAAAATAATAAATAAAACATGAATTTTCGCGGAAACTATCAACTAAGCAACGTGAATGTGTTAATTGTTGACTGTTATCGCAACGCATGATGCAAAGCAAACACAGGAAATTCATGAAGAATAATTCCAAAGCTACACATGCATAACTTATACAACCCTAGTGCATTGTAGTTCCCTTGTCACAAAGTCGGTATATTTTTTCCTGTCAAATCAATGATATCTTAAAATCCCCATATTGGCAAGGGTTTTGTGTACTGTCTGGCAAATATTGGAAGCACTTCCGCTAAAACAGAAATATTATTGAAAAACACTTACATACGTAGTGTTCTTAAACAAACATTAAACTTTTTATATCAAAAGAAAGACCAGTTTAATTACGTTTGACTGTTGAAATTTATAAGCAAATACAAAGCTCATCTTAAATTTAGCAAGAAAATCTTATTTGAACAAATAAAATTGCGTACATACCTTTCCGTCTTCAACTGTATTTGTCACCATTGCTATCACTTTAATATTTTCTGCCACTATCATTCGCCATATATCCGGTAGAGTACGTTCTAAAGGTCCTGTCAAATGATATAAACTTCAATTTTGAACCTTGACGTGTTTGTCTATCATTGAAAGAAATAGTTCCTTAATGTGTTTGTTTTCAATTTAAAGTGTATAATTTATACTCAGCACATACATATGTATTACCTTGGGCTGCGATGTATTTCCGTTTTCTTTCATAACCCTAAACAGAAGAACTAGAAATGTTAAAACGGCATTACTTAACAGTTTTTACTCGATTTATAAACAAACAGCGAGTATCTTATAAGTTAATACGATACATTACATCAATAAAACTGGCGTTGATGAAATCAGAGCTTTCTTCTCCGTCAATGGTTGGTAGTCTTACTCGATTTTTGTCATCTGTAACAAAGTAATTATTAACATATATGGGCATATAAATTAATAAAAAGCATTTTTGTTAAGTAAAATATTCATATTAAACACGATACAATACATAATGTTTTTCATAAGACTTATGTGGAAATAACAAATAGACAACACGAATTCAAACCTACAAGGATACATATTCTTGTATATGTTCTTCGGTACGTTAACCTCTTTACATGCAGCGGATGTTTCATATTTAAGTCCTGAGTCGAGAGACTGAAAATTACATGGTTAAATACATAATATTGTAAAACCTCTTTTATTTAAATGTCAAATATAAAAACGTCAACTATGTCATTTAGAATTAAATCTTTAAGCGAACAGTTTTAATGATAAACCATTTTAAATTTAAAAGTAAACGACAACAACATTGAAACGAACATGTTTGTACTAATGTTATTAATACTGATATTATTTTTGGAGAATGTATGCCAATAGAACAGAAAACATAGTTCTGCATAACCCATTTACTTGCGATCTCACTTTTCTGACATGCTGCATAAGATAAAAACATCGACGAACAATTCATGTTCCTCGTTATGTCAGGATTATGACTCGTTATAATACACAGTTGTTCATGTAGATGCCATCAAATGATTTAATGATTATAAATATACATATATTATATATTGAACTTACGTAGAAATCCTTGAAGACATCCGTCGGGTCTTGTTTGCACTGCCATGTAAATTTTCGAAGCTCTTGAACCAGAATCGATTTGATCTTCAACTTAAAATCACCGACATTCCCGTAAAGTGGTTCAGGTACAATCATAAAAGAAGGTGTCGTCTGTATTCCGTGTGTCAATCGAGGTGATTGAGTGTCTATGTTCTGTTTGAAGGTCGGATTTGTTATGGAAGTGGTTGATATTTCGTTCCTACCACCATCTGCATTTGCAGACATACACACTGTTAATATAATAAAACAAAACCAAATTTAATTTAAGTGATGTTTTAATGTACTGTTAACATTTTAAAATATAAGTAATACATACTTTTATTCTGTAAAAATTGACGAACATCATGCAGATAAAGTTCATTTGATAAAAATAATGTTGTTTGCACATTAAGTGAATATATACTTACGGTAGTTTACATAAGCGGTCTCACCGTTCTTCTTGAAGTTAAACCTACGACACGCAACAAATTACAATCAATTCTATTTATGTGCAGTATTATCATATTTAAAGTGATTAGTTTGCATTTAAAGTAGTAGCGAAAAGTTACGAACAATGAAAATGGTGATTTTGAGAACGAATATTATAAGTGTGTAGACTTTAAAATTGACCCATTCAACGATTTACACTCACTTTCGTTGGGAAGTTTGTTTTGCTGCGCCTAAAATAATAATTAAAAAGAACAACGAAATGATTGCATATGTTCATCACTCTTAATAATAACAGCTGTAAATATTGGAAAAAAATAAATGTTAAAAAACTAATAAATGTTTTCAAATGCAACACTGTAGGTAATGAATGGTCTAACCATTATTTGTTCTCCTCCGTATTACGAATACAACTCCAATGATGACGAAAACACAAACAATGCTTCCGCCAACACCGGCTCCAATTGCTGTAACTGCGGAACTACGGCTTGGGTCTAAGAAACATGTGTACAACAAATACACATTTAGCAAATAAATTACTTTTTCGTAATGTTTAGTTATTTTCCATAACGAGCGTGTATGCGACTATACATGGTATAATCTACAACTAACATAATTTAACAAGAAAAACAATATGTAATACCAGTACCGGTCAAGGAGGGATGTCATTCTGCGTTTATTTACACATTAGATTAATGGTTTGACATCTAAATAGTCATAAAGCACAATATCAGCCAAACGATGTTGTTGTTATTTTTACAAGCAAAAAATATATTTAACCAACGACTTTAATGCATTGACTATTAACTTAATTCAGATATTTATTTTCATGATGCCTTTTGATAAGGGGCAGTATGTTTTACAATCAAAGGGTTGATTTCCGTAATTATTTGAAGACTACCCTGTAATTATATCTTGGGATTTTCATTTCATATTGCACATCTTGTTATGACTGTTTAAAAATGTCATATAAAATATAATGAATAGATACGTTATGATAGTGCAAAACATAACCTCGTAGAAAAAAATTCATATCAATATGCAATAGCAAATTGAATTACAATTTGACAACTTAATGGTCGGATAAGAACCAGAGCAAAATACATTACTTTATGAGGAACAATCTGATAAAACAAAAAACAGACGTCTTGAATTTAAATGCTTGAAGATAGCGCAAAATGGAATTTAATATATAGATCATAGTAATGGGGAAAAGACATACTGTTGCTGTAAAAGTCCAATTAAAAAACTGTGTTTCATATACATCTGAATATATCTGAATAAATAGTATAATTCCACCAAATATGTAAACAAGAAATGATGATTGCAATAAAACCATCGTGCATGATAGCAAAAAATGAATATTGAATGCAACACGTCCTAAAATGACTTATTGGCGCATGGATCGTTTCAATGCGGACTTTTTGTTATCAAGGTTCTTGAAAGGAGAAGACTTAAACGTGTTTTGTATTTCTTAGGAAACTGTCAAAGTCAAATAATGTCTCCAAAGTTATCTGAATTTTGCTAATCATCTTATGTTTTTAGTATTTACAATACCAATTTACGATCCCAATCCAGAGTACTATTTCGTTAAAACGAAATATAATTTGCGAAAATACAACGAAAGAATATCATGTTATATTAAACACACTGTTAACTTTCATAAATATTAAAAAACATCAACATTGGATTAAATAGCTTTACACTTTCTTTTGTTGTCAATGGTATAAGGTTTCATCAACTATGCATACCTGAATAGGATTTTGTCTCCACGTGTTTTACGGCGGTTTCTTCTGACTTTCCAATAGTATTTTCAGCATACATTTTGACTTCATAAGCGGTTCCAGGACTCAAACCATCAATGACAATTCGAGTAATTGCTCCTGGCAGAGTGTTATTGGTCCAAGCCATATCTGTAGGTTTTTTGTATAGAATAACAAACCTTTGTTCTTCACCCCCATCAAATCCCGGCTTCCACTCAATTGTTACAGAATTCTCAGTTACTAAGTCTGCCACCACTTCAAATCGTTGAGGATCAGATGGCTCTCTGTGAAATATAATGACCGCGTTTTGTATGTGCAGTTTTACTAACAATATATATCGATGCTCAACGTTTCTAATATAAGTAAACAATGTTAATCAAAACTTTTATTGTTAAGAATTTAGCAATAATCCATATTCTTCATTAATTAATACAGTTCTGAAAATGAAAATGCTCACCGTTTGCTCGAATTACAAAGTTTTGTTCCCATGAACCTATATCGTTGTTTACATGGATCGTATAATTAGTAAAATCGTCAAAATATATTTGCGATTTTAAAAGCTTTGTTTGCAGTCTATCGTTTGAAATGTGAACAAAAAATTCACTGGAATTTTGAAGAGTTACCCATTCGTTATTTATTTGTTTCCGCCAAATATATGACTCAAAATTACTCGGATGAGGATAAGCTACAATGGTGAATGTAATTATAACAGAATCATTTGTTTTCCGGTAGATAGTGGTATTAAGTGGAGAAAATGGCGATGGTCTTGGTGCACCTTCAGAAATAAAAAACATAAACATTAGTCATTAATGTATAATGTATAAAGCATTATTGTTAATACAAACGCGCAACATAAGCCAAATATAAAATAAACCAGATGTTTCTATAAAACGTACTTACAAATAATCAAGATCTCTATTTTTTGCACCTTCTGAACATCATTGTGCGTGTTGTTTGCTTTGCATTCGTAGACTCCCATGTCATGTTCACATCGTGCGTTACCCAAACTGGCAAATATTGTGTTATTGTGTAGTTCTCTCTGTAAAAGTTCACTACCTCGAGTATTTTTTATAACCTCAAGGTAAGCTACAGGATCGCTATCCAATGATGTAATTTGATCTGATGACGTCTGCTTATGCACACGGATGCTGCCGAATGCAACTGAACTATTTTTGTATTTTAGCGACTCATAATAGGGATATAATATGTAACATTTAAACATACAAGTCATAATTCAAGATATGTAAAACGGAGGTAGAAAGTAATTATAAGAACGTTGAATCCTATACAAGGCAACTAATAATATCATAATTAGAAACGAGTATTTTTCAAGCTATGATTGTTTTTCCTAATTAGGATTAAGGTAAAATTAACACACTAAATGCATTGATCACTACAGTGCGTTAACTCAATGTATGTTTATGTGTATTTTTTATCTTGTTTTAACAATGTGTCTCTTGTAAAATGTTAAGGACCTTGCCTTGCATGTAAACGCCTTCTCATGCTTTCGCAGACATAATAACGTATTATCGCATTGGTTCGTCCGAATTTTAAAAAGGAAGTCTTTTTATTTGAGTACTTACACATTGTCATAATCGTCACTGATGAATTAGATGATGGTGTGACCGATTGTTTTCCAGTAGTATTCATCGTATTGCTTACATTGCATTGAACTCTAGTATTGTTCTGTATTTTAGCGTTCCATATTTAAGCAGTAGTTGTTTGGATACCCTCTACAAACCAGTTGTAGTTCGAATCAGGATTGGACGAAGTCATGCATATAATGCTGGCATTGTGTCCCCTGATTACATGAATGATAGACGTGTTTATAAGCATTTCAGTAGAACCTTTTAAATATAAATCACGCACCGTTGGAGGATCTGTAAAAGTTAAAAATACGAGAAAAAAATGAAAATAATACAACGTTTATAAATAATCATATTATTTTGTTACTAATGTGATAAATTTTGTTCGCTGATTAGTATTCAACGAAACAGATTTTAAAGATTTAATCATACTCTGTTTTAGATACAATTCGCTCTTATTCGTCGAAAAATGGTATGTACATAATCAATGTTAAATTGTGAACACTCTTTATAGTCATACAAGTGAGACAAGGGGCTACAGTAATTTAAACAAAAAGATACTTTAAGTAAAAGCCACGACCTTTGTTCATTATCATCATTGCGATGGTCTTGAAAATCATTTATAAATACATCGAAATTGGTAATTTGTTCACTCACATAATATGTCAAACGTAAACGTGGTAGTCAAATCCCCAACCGTTACTTCGGTATCAAATGTTCCGTTCATTATATTGTTAACTCGAAGCGTATAACTATTATTTCCAATGGGCTGAACTGAGGGCAATGCCAATTGTGTCTCGCTTGGCCAAATGTCATTAGGCAGTAGCCAAGTATAACTCGTAGGTGGAGGGTTACCGTCACTTGTGCAGTTCATTTCGAACGGTTTATTTTTCACGACCTTCACTCTGCCTGAAGATACCATAGACTCTGCTCCTATCGTGCAATTTATGACTTCAGGAGGATCTAAAGTATTTAGAGCAGACAAAGACAATGATATAAAATAATATTAAAAATTATTAAGGACTTCATAGTTCACAAATTTCAGAAAAGCCAGATATATCATGAACATAAACACAACTTATTAAATTTGATAACACGATATCAATGATAAAAACACGAATATATGTTAAAAAACCTACATAAAATATTGACACTGAAGACTGATGTATTAATGGCCGATATTGTGTCTCCTTGTGAAGGTGAGAGAATGCTTTGTGCGCTGCAATTGTATGAGCCATTCTGCACAAAAGGAATTGTTAAGACGTTGTTATTTATGACTTCGCCCCAAGGTGTTTTGCAAGTTACAGATGTTGTTGGAACGTTGATAGAAGAACACTCAAACGACATATTTCTGCCTTTGATGATATATACATCGGTAACTTGTTTGCCATGGTACTGGACAATAGGCCGAGATGGATAGGCTGCATTCAACATAAATAAGACTATATAGTTCATTGTTTACATGAATATATTCAAACCAATAACACACATATTAATAGATACGTTATAACGATAGTATATTATATTGAACATACTTATTATATTCAAGCGAAAAATGTGATTTGATGAAATCACCGAATATCCATTAGTCACATTGCAGTAGATACTTTGATTGTTGTCTTTTAATGCAGGTGTCATTGTGAGCGTGCTCGTTGTCACGTCATTTGAAGTAGAGGCGTTTGTTCTCATAGTAATATTCACGTCATCCAAGTACGTATCTTTTGTCCCGTTGTCAATATACCACGTAATGATGGGTGAAGGTTTTCCGAGTGAAGATACGCATTTCATGTAGGAAATAGGAAGCCCTTCAACAATTTTCAGCACCTCGTTTGTCGGAGTTAAAGTCACTGACGTTACTGGCACTGTAGTGATATATGAATTAACCTACACTTTTCGATCAGAAATAAACTTTAGTGGGAATAAATATCTTAATTCGAAATAAATAGTTTTTTTTATGTACAATTAAAATAAATAAGCTACTAAAAATTAAATTAATTATCATAAATAAATATTATTTATTAAAATTAAATCGATATTTTGTGCTTACGTGATTACCTGAAAGCCACATAAACTGTGTTGAACTGTTTGCAGTACTGCCATTACACAAGTAGCTCCCCTGGGATGTTTCAATAAATTTCAAAATCGTCAATGTCAGTGTCGTGACGTCATTGTCAACGCTGATGGTAACGCGATTTAGCGTAGTGTTTGTAACGGTGGTCATCCCATGTACATGATAGGCCAGAAGTGAATTATTGTGATACAAATCTATACGTCTGTTAAAGGCTACGTTGCAAACACGACAGGTAAGACTGGCATTAAAGCCTAATTTCACTAGGATGGAATCTGTAGATAGCAAAATATCACATGCGGCTGTTGCATTTAAAAACAAACATATATAAAAACTTGTTTTTCTAAACATAATCAAACCCAATCGTAAATACACTAAGTAGGATGTATAACGTTTACGACATGACACATTTAAAAGTAAATTCGAAAACCCTATTTATAGCATATAAACATATTAAGTTAAATCTATCTCATGTTAGAAAATATGACAACAAAAACGAAACGGAATAAGTGGTGCGACTATAATAAATTCTTTCACTTCGATAATCTGTATTTTTTTTACTAAAAGATACTAGTTTATGTTATCTTGTTTCAAATCGAACGGATATAGACAGTTATATATAACTGTTTCTTTTATTTACTTCATTTCATCGTTCCACAGAAAATTCAAATTATGTCGCTCGGGTGAATATAACAATTTAAATTGCTATTAAATCGAAATAAAATTCACCTTTATTGCTTTAATTGGAGTGATATGGCGTTAAAGTTTATAAACGCGTGTGTGTCTTGGTAAGACTATCTGGGCTTTGTGTGAGGCTTGGCCTTTTCAAGCAGTTTACGCCCTCGATTTGCTTTAACATTGACCGTCCCATGGCGGTGATCCCAGAATCCCCATGTTTGTGAGTTTGCTTATTTTGTGCTGTTAAGTGTATACCTTGATCATAAGGTGATAATGTTTTGACAAACAGTCGAATTCGACATGCCTTTAAAATGGTTTTGACTACCAATGCGATGATTCCAGCTTTGATTCCAGCTTTAATCATACTAAATTATTATGATATTGTATGTATTGTTCTGTATTATATCAGCTATGGGTCTTTCGCCTTTGGACACGAATTTCTTTCCTTACAATTATTCTTGAGTTTCAGTAAACCTATATATTTCTTGGTAGATGGTAAATAATAAAGTTTACCATATAATATCGCAATTTATTTTGTGTGTGTAATATTTGACTGGCGTTTGTTAACGTAGGGGCTTGGCAAGGCATAAACAAACTTACCAATCACACTTAAAAGAACAACACTTGACCACAAAATGATCCCGATCATGGCAGCCATCTTGCTAAAATAAAAAAAGTTTATATCGTATTTTGTTTTGAATGATAACAATATTTCACCAATATTGACACGTCCTACAAGAATCCGAGCCTGATGTTGATTTAATTAGAATTCTAATTAACCAATAGAGGTATACAACGATGCTTTCGAGACCATTTTTTATTTAATTGATTCAAGTCAATACAACAATATATCAAAACAACAGAATTAGAAACATCGGGTGATTTTGAAGTAATAATGGTCAGCGTATTTGTTTAGTTTAATATCAATTTAGGCGTTGGTATGTTTCGACGATACGGGATAAACTAAGTGGTCACATTTCTGCGAAATAGAATGCTTATGCATTGTCATATTGTATTTACTCTTATCAATGACTGTACAGATGGTCATGGACATTAATTTTCAGAAAGGTTTGTCCGTAAAATTCAGTGACACTCTCATAAATTCGTGCAATATCAAGATACACAAAAGAAGACTAACTCCATCTGACAATTAAGGTACAGTTTGAATTGAAATCAGTGTAGCGGACTTTTGATATAGATTGTTTGCGATATATGTAGCTAGAACAATAAATTTATTTGAATCCACCGAAGTTGTTTTCTTTAAGAATATATGCAATCTTAATTGAAACAAAAAAGGGTTAAATTTGAACACTAAAATTTAAATAATTGGTCACATTATCTTTAAAAATACATTTCGAACTATACAAAGCAACTCGTTTTATAAAAATACCTACACAAAGCAATCTCTATTCGTTTATTTACGCAAGCCTCTTAAGTTGACTTAGTACAATTGAATGGTGAGCTCGTATAAAGGTTTCCCTTTCACAAAGTTTAAAAGTGGTTTAAGTATCACAATACTATTTTAGTGTGCACACTTATTAATAGTTAAATTGCGAGTATGTGTTATCTATATTTGTTATAATTGCGCCTATTTATGAACTTGTCCTGCATATTTTATCCAGTATAAAAGAATACGTAGATTAAATTTAAACGATAAACAAATAACTTACTTTTGTGTGCAGTGGTTTACGTCGGCATACATTTAAAAGGTTACATTCTCAACATCAAAACTCCAGTATGATGCTAATGGTAATGTATCCATTTAACATGAACATAAGTCTTAAACCGCCGAAACACTACACAGATTGTAACATAATTTTAAATGCGTTAAAACGTACATACACGTTGACTATACTCGATTTTAAATATCGTCCGGTATGACATTGCACAGGATATTGAGATTGAATAACAACCAATGGCAATTTACGAGATATTGATTTCGATGCTTCTCCTTTATTAAACTCGGATTTATACCACTGTTTACAGCAGGGTGTGCGTGTTTGTTATATAAGATTCTTTCAAAGTGCAACAAGTTTCGTTTTTAAACATGTTTCTTCGTGTATACTTTAACCCGCTGCTTTAAACATGGAATGGAAGTTAATTTGGATATGTGTTTGTGTCGTTTCAAAAATGGCTATTGTGGGTAAGAATTTCATAAAAGATACTTACGTTTTTACAAAAAAATAATTTTCTTGTAGATTGTTTCTTTATAGTGAATATACATTTGTAATAAAATATAGGCTATTTCAAAATAATCTGATTCGGAAATGAAATTAAATATAAACTTATATATATATAC
>VMBQ01009233.1:0-28583 GCA_007657795.1 Dreissena rostriformis
TATGTGTATCCGATATGCAATTAATATGTTCAGAACAATACTTATTGGTTCGGTTGTTGAAGTGTTTGGTTGCTATATATGTACGATATAAGGTATGCGTTATAAAGAACTGCTTGTGAAACACGTTTTCCAGATATATTTCTGCAATGCGCATGCTTGTCTCGCTGTTACATTTTAGTCTTCATTTTGAAACATAATTATCTATTGACATGCCATTATCGGTGTGCTAGTTAAACTCTCTCTTTAACTTGATACACACAGTCGACCCACAGTCTAGACCGAATGCCGGTCTCGCTGTAATGTAGTAAGGTCTTCATTTTGAAACATAATTATCTGTTGACACGCCATTATCGGTGTGCGATTTGCTCTCTCCTGTAACTGGATACACACAGTATACACTCAGCCTAGTCGTGAATATTTAATTCTCTGCTTTATACTAAAATGGCGAATACTTTTATCATGACAGGCAAGTTGATGCTTCACTTTGCACGCAAAGCAATTATTTACTTAAAGCAAATTTAATTCTATCTAGAACCATATTCGTTGTCAATTCTTAATCAATTTAACCATTTGCATGCTGGGAAATTTGTCGTCTGCTAAAATGTCGTCTGCTGAATTTCTAAAATTAGCATTTTCTTTGATTTTTTTTTCCAAGGAATACTATCAGAATAGCAAACAGTCTCATCTGGATCCAAACTGTTTGCAAAGGCCTTTAAAATTCGGTTCCAGCGCTAAAAGGATTAATACGATCTGGTGCACATGTTTGTAAATTAAATGGCTCATCATTGTTGGTTAGTTCAGGATCCAAAGTTGTTTTTGAGAAAATTTCAAAATGTCTCAGGCGTGTTATATAATAGAATCTCATGGCCTACAACCTTGCCATAAACTGGATAATTAAAGGCACTTTCAGGCTCAGTGTAAACCAATTTCATTAGAATGGCAATAAGCCTATGGGATGAAGTGCGCAGACAGTTGTTATTTTGCCCTGATGCATGTTTAACCATTGAGTAATTAAATTGCAATTAAATATAATTTAAATTCTCTTTTGTAGCCGCTTTATATGAATAACAATGCAATTACGTTAAGTCGTGTTTACACGTGGGTGTAAGTGATAATTTCTTGGCTGAGTGAGTAAACAGTGTTGGGGGTTAGGGTTAAACGTTGTTTAACTATATGACTGAACAACATTGCTATTCACTTCGTATTCATCGTCCACAATCAAAATGTATCCACTGTTTACAGGAGTGAATTAAATATTGAAAGTGTTAAAATGTTAGCCTATTTCGAGTCACAAATGATTACTTGTACGTATAACCGTCAGTTGTGATATCAAATAAAGGACGAAACAGTCGTAACAGTCCGTTGTGAATCATCTAATGAATGAGACAGGCAAAATAGCCTAACTCCCAAAACACTTTAAGCACACACGAATTTAAATGATTTTACAGTTTTTAATGTGCTAGGATGAAACAACCATCTGCGATGAATAATATCACTATTACGAAATTCGGCGCAGGAAGTGAATCTTAATTAAAGACATATCAAGAACCCCTCATCGTCTGTTTCTAGGAAATTGTGTTACATCAATGCAAATGCAATGAAAAATAGTATTATAGCAAATGAATCGTTTAATAAGATTTAATAGTACGTTGTTGTAAGAAAATGTATATTGTTTTGAGAATGTCTTTAAATGTTACATTGATTATTAAGATGGTAAATACTTACTAGAATGTATTGGGCGTAAATAATGCTTTTACATGAAGTGTACATATCTGCATCTGCCTTTTTTTTTTTTTTTTTTTTTTTTTTTTTTTTTTTTTTTTNTCAACTTCATTGTTATTTTATTTTGTTATTTTTTTTATTATAAATTTTATTAATTTATTTTCATGTTATTGTCCATCCATATTTTGGTATTCTTTATATGTTTTTATTTACGTATTATGCAATGCAAATTGTCGATATATTCTTTTTTTTTTTCATCTTTGAATAATGTTTTGAAATACTTTTTTAATATTGGCAATATTCATATAAATGTTCTATTAAAACTAAGACTTTGTTTGATTGCATCCTCTTATCTTCTATTGCTTCATCATTCCGAACAATAGTGATTCATGACTAGTTGGCATTGTCTTTTCGGAACCGGCCGATTGTAATAATGGAAGAAAAATTAATCGGCCAATTGATAACACTATATGTCAACATATTGAGAAAATTGATTTAATAATGGATAAATATCTATTCAACTAATCGGAAAATTTATTGAAATAGATTTCGGCATTTTAAAGAAAATAATTTTTCAATAGACTCACAAATTGTTGGCTTGTAAAAAATATTTTCTGTATAATTGATACTCGGACACACACATAACATGCAAGTATAAAATAAGATCGTTTATGTTTTCTGCAAAACATTTTAAGCAAATACGGTAAACGTATTATTTTTCGCGGTGCATTAATTTTCTTTGCTTTTGTTGCTTGACCGATTCACGCATTAAAAACAAACTTTGAAAAATGACCGAGGCAAATTCCTCATATTTTTCTGAACTCAAAAATCCACGACTATATCTATAAACAAAAAGTAATTTAAACACAAAATTACTTGCCTACGATTTCATATGATTTTATTTTTTTTAATGTGCTAAGATAATACAACCGTCTTCAATGAAGCATATCCCTATTACGAATTCGGGCGCAGGAAGAACATTTCAACTTAAGACATACCACGAACCAGCATCATCTGTCACTAGGAAATGGTGTTACATGAAGGCGAATGCTATAGAAAATAGTATAATACCAAATGAATTTTAAATACGTCTTAATGGTACGTTGTTATAAACAAATGTATGTTGTGTTGAACATGTTTTATAATCGTTTGGGAAATTCCTTCAAACGTTATATTTATTATTAAGCTACTAAATACTTCACAAAATGTATATGGGCGTGAATAATGATTTAACATGTAGTGTACATCTTTGCATTGATCCAGTGTTTTATGTTTAAGAAAAAAGCTTGTGAATCCTGTAAATACACATGATGAAGTCATTTGCCTCTACTATTTCTTCTTGCCATTTTTATATCAACATAATACTAAATGTGATTTATTTATTATATAAGAATTATTTCAAAGAAGTATTTCGAACATTCAAAAATCCGTGAACAAGTCAATTTTAGTAATAACGCAAGATATGTTTTATTAAATTTAATTAAATAAATTAAACGAACTGAACTAGTGCATGTTTATCTGACCAAGCTAATTGCAACTCTGTGACATGATTTAAAATGGATAAAAAATACAGCCAGTGACACCAGTGGTTAATGACGAGAGAAAATAACAGTACCAAAACTACCAAACTGTGTGGAAATGTCATCAAAATTATATATCAACTGGTTCAGTGAGGTCGAATTCAGCTTTGATTGGACATTAAGTGCATACTATAGTGATATACATAGTTCAAGTGTAGGGCAATCTCTAGCCTGTTATGGGGCCTTATAGAGCTTCATGCGAATGAACATAGGTTTTAACTCGCTTCAATCTTGGATATTTATGGTTTGACACTTTTTCTTGTGCTCAGATATTAGAATACTTTCAATAAAGTTATTTTAGCACATTTGTAGCATGATGGCCATTCATGCATTCATTATATACCTTCTGATATAAACTTAACTAAGATCTGGATACCTGGTATCAGGAGAGAAATACCTTTTTATTTCCTAAATGTTAAGTCTTAAAAGACATTGACCATTAATTAAAACAGGTATATACGCGTTTAGAATTGGTTTGAGGTACTAAGTTTTTTTAATATTGTTATATGGTCATTACTATCGTCGCTTTATTGCTATAGTGCTCTATCTCCATTTTTTCAAAAATGAGTTTTTTTTATATCGCTGTGTTCGTGAGAACGAGATCTTTAATATGACGTAATCGGATTCAAGATTCAGTCGTCACAGAAGAAGTTGTTCGATTCCATTTTGCTCTATCTCCCACATTTTGTATAGAATACAGAAGACGTTTTTCGATTCCATTTTGCTTCATCTCCCACATTTTTACAAACTGGTGAATGCTGTTCTGCACCATCTCCGGGACTTAGAGCAAAGTATTTAACGATTTATATATTTTTTAAGCAGAATGCTCTATCTCCATACATAAAATTGCAAATAGCATTAACATATACTCTACTAAAGTAAATATTTAATTATATCCATATTCTCGGTTTGTTGATAAACACTACGGTATATTTTTGTAAAAAATACGTGCATAAATAAGTGAGAAAATAAAGGTTAAACCTTTAAATGCGTTTTTTCTCCAAAAAATGAAATTGGCAGTTAGAGCACTATAGCAATCAAGCGACGATATCTAAATTAACATTCTTAAATTGTATTATAAACGTTCTTTGATACGTCCATCGGCCGTCTTTCACAGTCCTTACATGCTCAGGAACGACACTTTCCGCTGAAATGGTATTTTTGTTAAAAAAAAATTTCTTCTTAGCGAAAATCCAGTTTAAAACGGACAATGAAAATAACTGCAGGATGATACCGAGTTTTTTTCTTGATGAAATACCTGGACATTTTTAATTTTTCATATTAGATTACATTGGTTTGTATGTCATACTTATATGTCTGGCCATCATAACAATTTAGCATAAGTAAAACAGTGATATTAATTTGCTCGATTTTGCATTTTTTTTTAAAGATTTGTGTCCACTTTTGTTCAACTTTGCGCTCATTTGTTGTTGTTGTTTTTGGTTTTATTTATTATCATGCAAATGCATTTGCATTATTTAAAGGTTTAACTCCGGTTCTAATTATTCAGTAAATTCAATTTTAATTACAGCTACTAACACTGTAACATTTTACAATTTGCTTGCGGAGGTTCTCAATTAACATTAATTTCTCCTCTAAAACAACTTCTGCATCATACACTGAAATTAGTTCCGTTCAAAAAACAGGTTTATGATAAGAGTACTCTTGACGCTGCGACTCTAGTTGCTAATTACTTTGCCAGATCTAATTACAGATGAAAACACGTGAAAATTATTTTCTTAATTAAATACTTCTACTGTAATGTACACCCTATGCGGTGTTAATTGACCGTCAAACCAGTAGTACAGGATTTCGGCCGAGGGCGTTACGTTGCCTTCTCCAGAAACGGAACTGGTACATTCCTAAATTGCCCATGAAATGGGAAATAAAACGGTCAAGTTATTGTTTACTCATCTATATTCGTCAGCATGAAAGATCGTAACAAAAGGACTTTTTTTCGTAGACACCTAAATTCGTTGATTTCTGATTTTAGAAAAAAGAGGAATTTGCTTCGGTCATTTTCCGATGTGTTTGCAACCCACGAAATCACCTATAATTAATATCCCACGAATAATAATGATTTTACAGTTACTGTAACTCTTTACCAATGACCTTAAATTGCGTTCAGGAACTGCACACGTGGTTATTAATGCTAAGGTATATACCAGGCATTATAAATGACAGTAATTAGTTAATAAACAGGCACTTTTGGAAATAAAACAAGTAACTGTAATATACATATANTGTTCATAGCGAATTACACTTCACACAATAGATACATAATTATATGTTATATTATATACAGGATGTTCATCTCTAAATTCCAATGCCACAACATACATTGTAACTGGTGTTAATGGTGCAATCAATCGAAATGTTGTGTTAATGGAATTAAAACCAGGATTTATTATAAATGTATTTCTACTTAATCAGTTTTACATGTAAAAGTGCAAATAGTGGACACATTTATAAAGCATGATGTTTGCTTTTCTTTACAGTGCTTAAAGAGATAACATAATCGTTCATGGGATGGGTAATCAGTGGTTATTTCATGTTTTTGTTCGAAGATGGACTGACAACATCGACATTTCGCCGAGACAATTTCTCGCACTTGACAAAAAACACATGGTAAAAACTAACATCAATGAGTGAAACGGGTGTCAACAGATAAACCAAAATGTATAAAGTTTACTATTTTTCCATTCAGATATGTTATGAGCATGTACATAATACGAGCTATGCTTTCGTTAGTTGAAGTGATGTGTTGCAATAAATCAAGTTTCGTTCTGGGCTTACGGCATGTCCGTAAAGTGTTGTCCCTAATATGCGAAATCTACTATATTTTGTATTGACTGTATAGAAATGTTCCTAAAACGCTTGTTTCGGTTATTATTCTACAAGGCGGATACTTGTCTCGCTGTAAGTTTTTGCTTTCATTTTCAACTAGGATAATCTGACAGTAGCCCTTTTCTTTTTTATTCTCTTCTTAACCTAATTCCTTCTTGTCGTGAATATATTAATATCTGCTATATACAAAGGAACCCATCCTTTCATAATCGGATGTATTTAAATGCTTCACTTCACATAATTGCCCAGAATGAAAAAATTATTTGGTCACTTTGTTCTGCTGAGTCCTAAATTTCCTTTATCTAACGTATCACTTTTGTGAATGGTAATAGACAATTGGTCGCTTACTTTTATTCCATAAATACTTCATAAGAAAGATCGAAATAGTATATTACATTTTCTCTTTTTGCGTATGTAAAATAAATATTAGCAGACAATTTATTACATGGAAATTGTCTGACATTCATTCTTCGTAAAGTCTCTACTGTTAAATGGAACCATAATTTGATCAATGTATGTTCCGGTAATACAAAAAAAGCTTTTTCAAGTATTTGACTTCTTATTAGCCCGGAACACCAATAAACATTTTAAAATAGGATTATATTTTTTGTTTCAAGCCGTGTTCAGTCAATGTATTAGAAGTTAACGAAACTAGTTTTTTACACTAATTAATGTGAATGGACCTATCTGGAAATTCCCCTACAGTCATTTGTCTGTCACTGTATAAATTTGAAATTTTATGTTGCCAACAGATCAAAATACCGTTTACTAGAAGTGAGGAAAGGACACTATCATATTTGAAGTTACTATGTACAAATAGACATATTTCTTGTGCAGGGAGTTATACGTAAATAAAATAAGATTGCATTGATACTTATTATTAATAACCCGAGATATAACATATAATATAGCATAAACCATAACATGTGTCTTACATTGATTTGTTTTAGTCTAAATGATTGTTTCTGTCATTTTAGGGAAATTGAATGAAACACACCATGTTTAAACATTGGTCATTTTATTGGATCCCCTGGCATTGAAGACCTTATAGAGCCATGGCTTTACCATCCCACACCGGATGACATGGAAAAAACAAGATCAAGTACTAATTAACACCTAAAGAATTATTGTTCAGACGTTCTAAATCAAATTTAAAAGTCTGTCAAGGTTTGTAACAGTTGTTATTCTTGTCTATTCAAGTCCATTCATTATAGATACATGCAACTACTTTAAACAAGAATATATTATTTTAACAATGAAATTCATGGGCAACCATCTGTATAAAATACTGGATAAAGTGTATACCATCCTTGGAAAAATGGCATTTTTTAATGTTTACTTATTTTGTTAAATTAATAAAAGAGGTGTTTTTTTTTGTAATAATAGCAAGCTGTGTTTTAACTGTTACACAGTCGTTTTTTTCATATCATAATACAAACATTTTCAAAATAACACGAATGGTATCCATTTTGTTGTATTTCTACATTGTTTAAAACAAAATGAGCAGTTTAATGACCACAATTTGCTAAACTTCATGACAACTTATTGCATCTTATTTTTGTTTAAAACAGAATAACATCAGACAAGCCAGCTGGAAGATTGAAAGTCACTAAGATGTCAATAAAAATATGACCTTCCTGAGAAGAAGTTTAAATATATACCACAGCAATAGGAAACACTAAGCCTCTCTGCTCAATGCCTGTGATATAAGAGGAAGAATTAGAACGCTGTGCAAAACAAACTATTCCCGTCCATACCGCTTTCAGATGTAACAATGCCATCAATATGTGATCAATAACAGCTCATATTACAGCTAGGTGCTGTAAAGTTTTAAAATCACGAGCAGTCTGTGATATTGTGCTATGACCATGATAGATTTAAGACTTAACTTCCACAAGACCTCATTCATATTTATGGAATACATGTTTGAATGTAGAAGACATTTTACCTCTACTCATTTTATTATGCAGTTTTAATTATTTATATTCCATTCTACAATAGCGACTTCAATTAACTGCATACTTTTTGAATTTTAAAATGGTTACCATGGTCACCACACAGTTTTAATCATTATTATGTAACTAACTCTTTTACATTAATGATTTCTGAATGTATAGTTGTTTGATAGGTTTTAAGATAGCAATGTGTAACATCAATTGAATGACTTAATGACAACTGAACAACACAGAGAAAAGTATGTGTGTCTATGTATGCAGTTGATTATGGGATCCGTGCAATGAATCTTAAAAAATAAATATGGATGAATAAGTTTTATTGATATTGAATTAAAAAAATCATTGTTTTAAAATAACCAGGCGGATAATACTTAACAATCAATTTAACTTCCGGATTGTCCTTTTTAACGAACAATTAGTTCAATATTGCAAGATGATCATAATGTAGATGTCTGTTGTAGCGATTAAATATCTGCCTCTAACAGGACTCGAGTTCAATGTCGGTCCTCAATTCAACGTCCTCTTCATGTTAAATGACATTAAAACATTTACCCATATATTCTCCATTATGTTTTAAGTGGAAGAGAAATATATCCATACAAATACAAAATACAATAATTACAAAATAATAATACCCTAAAAGTTAATTAGCTGATCATATTCAAATTGAGCCTCGCTCTGTGAAGAGGGGATTTAATGCATGTGTGTACAGTGTCGTCCCAGATTAGCCTGTGCAGTCCGCACAGGCTTATCAGGGACAATACTTTCCGCCTTAACTGGATTTTCGACAAGAAGAGTCTTCCTTTAAACAAAAAATAACTAAAAGCGGAAATATCGTCCCAGATTAGCCTGTGCGGAATGTACAGGCTAATCCGGTACGATATTTTACGCACATGCATTAAACCCCCTTTTTACAGAAATACACGGCTAGAAAATAGTTTACGATCTCATAGAGATAAGTCAATCAATACAGTACTTTAAGCTGATAGAAAGCGACAATCAAAAACTCTTTCCAACAATCACCAATTGTTCTTTCGACTGCAGTTCATTAGGAAGTCTAAATCACCGAGAACTTCTTAAATCCGCGCTGTAAATTGCTCATTTAAGATATTTCGTGTACGAAATAAGGTGTATAACACGCGTAAAATGAAGCGCAATTTGTAAAATTTGATTTGAACTCACTAGCTAGTAGGATGAACATGACGCGGTAAAAATTGCCAGAAAAGTTATGGTGTAAAAGATGCATGTGAGATTCGCTCTAGGAAAGTGGGACTTAATGCATGTGCGTAAAGTGTCATCCATATTAGCGTGTGCAGACCCTGTGCAGTCTGCACAGGCTTATCATGGGGGACATTTTCCGCTGTTATGGTATGCTTCGTTTGAAGGAAGACTCTTCTAAACGAAAAATTAATCCAGTCTAGGCGGAAAGTGACGTCTCTGATATGCGGACTGCACAGGCTAATTTCGGGCAATACTTAAAGCTCATGTTTTAAGCCCAGTTTTCCCAGAGCGAGACTTGTATTTTAGTTCCTAAATATGTTAATGTAAAGTTTAGGAATAAGAAGCCTCCCAAATATAGTTAATTACGGTTTGACTTTCAGTATAAGAAAATCCGTCTCACATGTAACACCAAAGTTCTCTATCATTAACTTTACAATATGTATAAAGTAGATTACGCATGAAGCAAGCTATATGTATAACTGGGTGTACGTTTAGCATCGGGCATACTATTCTGACATTATTAATAATCAGTAACGTGAATATTTTATTTTATGAAACATGTATTTGTTAAAAAAAAAGCAACAACATGCGGACGCACAAAGGAGTATTGATTTTTTGTTAAGATTATGTCAATTTAAAAAGCGTTTAAGCTGAATTCAACAAAAATAGCAAGAGCTTTGCTTTAACAGATGCATGCAGAATATGACGCGTGAAACAGGCTATTAGCATTACTGGGTGAACGATTACCAACATTGTATGGCATATGAACTTAATGAGATTTCAGCTTTATTTCGTGTATTCGCATGATGCTAGAAAGCAACACAATGTCGAATAAATAATCAGTATCAATGTAAATGGGATTTTTCATAGAAGGTGGCTTTTTAAGTTTATGATATANACTTCCTGTTGACCGTGATATAAAAAAAGATATCAGGCAACAGGATATCAAGCAGATATCAATGTGGTGGTATGATAAATATTTGTATACTTCTTTCTGTCCCAAAAGGCTCACTTTTGCTGGAATTTATTGGTTAAATTTCAGGATTGGCTTGTCTTGTGTATTAGAGCGTAATGTGACAACGAAAAATGCCAAAAAAAAAGGATGCGGAAAAAGAAAATTAATAAATTTGGGCCGGAGACTTTGAAGGTGTAGAAAATGTTATAAAAATACATTACAAATATTGTGTGAGGACATTTGTAAGTGCAAAACAAGTACTTGTGGAATAAATATTGGAAGATATTTTGTTTTATGTTATTCAGTTACTTTCATATTGTAATATGTATTTTCTTATAGTTCTTTGAAAATACGCGTGTTAACGACTCTTGTTTAAAATCGCATCATTTATTTAACGGTTTGGTTAGTGTTTTGTTTCAATGCAAATATGTACAGCTCGACTTATTTGCAATCCGACAGCCATGATTTTGGATTGTCTAGAAAGCGACCCTGTATTTTTCGTTGTTTCATCCTGTCAGAAATTGTTGTGTGTTTGGTCTCAATGCTTCATAATTGACTTATTTGCACTCAGCTAGAGACAAAGAATTTCCATTTTGGATTGTCTGGAAAATGATTTTTTATTTTTCGTTGTCCCGCCCTGTCAGAAATCGTGTGCAGAAGGATTAATGGTTATTGCAATGTGATAAAATACCATTAAACTGTGTGACATAAGCAATAATGATGTAATTCAGAAACGTATTCGCAGCTTATAATTGACATTAATTTATTCTCCCACGAACAAAGTTATTTCTGGATAATTATTGGTAAATGATTTCTCACGCTCACACGTATACCGCGTTTACTATTAAATGTTTAATTATGCTGTTTTTTTTTGGTAATGATACCGTTACAGTGTTCAAAAATTTAAAATGTTTTACATGTTGGTGGCTTTTTTCTTTTAACACTAACTGTTTTCTTGGTTAAGATCCTGATAGCGTCGTGTAGCAGACGTTTGGAATTGTACGTGCGTTGTTATTGGTAGTAAAGATGTCAATATCTGACGTAGTGAAACCTACATCAAATATTAATAACAGTGATAATAAGACGGCAGTTCCTCCGCTCACAAATTAGACATGAGCCTCGTACTGGGAAACCGAGGCTAAATACATGTGCGCAATGTGTCGTCTCAGGTAAGCCTGTGGAGTGCCCACAGGCAGATCGGGGAAGACACTTTCCGCTTGTATGGTATTTTTCGTTTGAAATATTGACATAAGTCTCTTTTTCGTCTGAAGAAAGTCCCTAAAAATGTATGGGTAAGGGAAAGCCATATTTGTTCATGTATGGCCTTATTAGAATATTTTTATTGTGTGCAAGGCGAACAATTGGCGACCAGTTTAACATTTTTGCAGAACCATGTCTCGATTTATTTTTGGAAGACAACTAACACCGACATGAGTTAGAACAGAATCATTTGAGGCTGTGGAGCAAAACGAATTTCCAGAAGTTAAGCCCTGTAATGAAGCCCGTTTGTACACGTTAATTGGTGGATTTGTTCCTGAGTTGACAGCACAAGATCATCTTATCGGATATTTCCTGGCTCCACTTGACACTAACGAGGCCTTTAACGATGTCACATTTAGCCCAGCTAAAAAGCCAATAGGGAGTTTGATGCATGTGCGTAACGTGTCGTCCCAGATTAGCCTGTGAAGTCCGCATAGGCTAATCATGGAGGAATCTTTCCGTGGTTTTTCGTTTAAAGGAAGAATGTTCTTGACGAAAATCCAGTTGAGGCGGAAAGTTTCGTCCCTGATTAGCCTGTGCGGACTGCACATAATACATAATGCAATATATTTGTATGTTAGATCTTGCTATTAGCTACCAATAAACTAAATGACCCTCGTTCTGGGAAAACCGGACTTTATGCATGTGTGTAAAGTGTCGTCCCAGATTGGCCTTTGCAGTCTGCAAATGCTAATATGAGACGACACATTCCGCTTTTATTTTAGTGTCCGTTAACAGGAGGTCTCTTCTAGACGACAATCCAGTGTAGGCGTTCTATTACCGATGTGGGGACTGTATTCTGCGGTAACCTGATAGACAACGTCAACTCATAAATATTTTAATGGCTGCATATTTCCTCTAGGCACTTTAAAGCATCCATTTGTCCTATTTGTACAAAAAGAAGCAATTATTTGCAAACAAAAGCAGCCTGATAATCAGATAGAACCATTTTTTTTTATTATTTAAATGCAATTCAGCAGGCAGTATAATTGTTTTGTTCGCATATACCAATACCAATTTCCGTAAAGTGCGTATAGAAGCAACAAAGAGAGGGCTAACCATGGAATGGCAAACGATAGTCAAATTAATGCTTCGTGAATTCCTTAAAGAGCAAACATTATTTTGTCGGCCTTATGAATAATTTGCTTTGAACAATAACATTATTTATTGAGTTATAGCATTAAGATATTATTATTTTATAATATTACGTATTACACAAAACGTCTCTAAATATTTAAGGGAAAATACCATTATATGATCGGGTATCGTATCAATACCATACATATGTATGTAGGAAAAAGCTACAAACTGAAGTTTTTTCAATCGAATAGGGTCTTGTGATTGATGGTATTTTGCTGCACAAAGAACAATATAAACAAGTTCGTATTATGTTGAAGGACAACAATTCCGATGTGAAACGTTCAACACTATCAACTTAATGACTCGCGCCCTGGGAAAACGGGTCTTTCTGCATGTGCGTTAAGTGTCGTTCCAGATAGGCCTGTACATTCGGAACAGGTTAATCAGGGACGACACTTGCCGCGTTTATGGAATTTTTCATTTAAAGGAAGTTTCTTCTGAACGCAAATCAAGTATAAAGCGGCACAAGTTCCCGAATTCATAGCAAGTGAACAATGCAGTTATTTGCTAGTTCTACCATTCAAATGACACCTCATTGTTTGTCAAAACTAGTCTCGATTGATACAAATCAATGGTCCAAAAAGATCTTCTCGGCGCAACGTTTAATTTTGCAGAGAGTAAGAATAATAATGTATGTCCAAAATATGTGCCGCGTTCTGAGAAAACTGGGCACAATGCTTGTGCGTAAATTGTCATCCCAGATTTGCCTGTGCAGTCCGCACAGGCAAATCAGGGACGACAATTTCCGCTTTTATGGAATTTTTCGTTTAAATGATGTATCTTCTTAGCGAAAATCCAGTTAAGGCGGAAAGTGTCGTCCCGGCTACAGGCTAATCTGGGACGACACTTTACGCACAAGCATTTTGCCCAGTTTTCTTAGAACACGACTCATATGTTCATCTGATTTGTATTATCGGTTGAACATTGGTTCGTACATTTGGTTTTCCGCGACTGTGAACTCTGCTACCGTTGAATACTCATTTAATGATCCAAAAACAGTTTCCGATGATTATTCTTCACAGAAACTGTTGTTTGATCGACTGAAGCTTATTAGGAATGCGAAATCTTCGCGAATTGCACTGCAAGTAGATGTAAGTGGATTGTCGAAAAATAATAAACTAACGACATTTTACAATAACTGCAGTTTGCAAAATTTGATATGAAGTATTTTGCTTCTGTGACCTATGCAAGTGTCATTTTACCACATACATTTGCTAAGGACGCTTGATTTGATCGAAATATAAATAAGTCGCGTTCTGGGAAAACTGGGTGAAATAAGTGTGCGTAAAGTGCATTCCCCAATACGAATGTGCAGTCCGCATAGGCTTATCACCGTAGTTTTAAACATAAGGACTAAAGAGCTTAAATATAATATTCTTCAAATGTACATGTGTACATTAGAAAAGCGAAATGTTTGATCAACGGGATCCAACCGGCGTTCTTTTTTATAAAAAGGCCATTACCTTTATCTCTCAGCCGACAATTTCTCTGTATATTTCCATCATTTATTTACTGCATGACCGTTCCAATGCGGTTACCACAGATTGAATCATGTTTATGTGTTATGTCTATTTCATGTTTTAGGTATTTTTCTGTATTGTATGGGCATTTGGTCAGTTACTTTAATAAAAGACTAGCTAGAGCTACAAAAAATGCTCTCCTCTTAAATGAAATACATAACAAAACTAAAAAATCACAAAAAGACTAATGCTGGGGTTACCGCATTGGAACGGTCGATGCAAAAACACAATTGAGGCTTGTGATCTAGCGAAAAAAAAAAGTGAACTTGGAACTTAGACTGCACGACGCTTTCCGCCTAAACTTGATTTTCACTAAGAGTAGATTTCCTTTGAACAATAAATACATTAAAAGAGGAAAGTGTCTTTGATAATCCTGTGCGGATGACACATGCTAATCTGCTACGACACTTTACGCACATGCATTAAGTGCTCCGCACAGGCTAATCAGGATCGACACTTTTCGCCAACATTGAGTTTTGTTTAGAAGAGAATTCCTTTAAACGAAAATTTCCATTTAAGCGGAAAATGTCATCCCTGCTTAACATGTGCGAACTGTCAATGAAATGTGTATGGCAGAAATAGGGATGTTTTTTAATAATATTTTGACCAATCATAATGGGTTGTTTCATATTATGCGTGTCTAAAAAGGCCTTAATACAGGTTAAGGAATAACATATCATATTCAATAAATAATATAATGTAGCAATTCTCAGACTTAGTGTCTGGAAAATATGCGTGCCAAAATACACATAGAAGAAAACAAATTACACTGCTTCCTGTCCCAAAAGGAAATAGTTTGCTGGAATGAAGTTTAATTTTAAGATTTGATTCAGATTGTGTATAGCTGAAGGTGTCAACGAAGAATGCCGGAAAGATAGATGCGGACATATAAAGTTAATAAATTGGGGCCGGAGACTATGGAGGAGTAGTAAATCGTGTACATATACATTATTAACATTGTGTGGTGACATAATATGTCAGTGCAAAAAAATCAAATTAATGATGGAAGAGACTTTTGTTAAAGTTATCTTGTTAAGTCAATATTGTTATTTAAAATAGCATCAATAGTTGATAAGTAAGGTTTTTTTCAATGCAAATATGGACAGCATCGACATATTTGAACTCCGACAGCAATTTTGGATTGTCTAAAAAGTGACCCTGTATTTTTCGTTGCCCAATCCTGCCTGAAATTGTGTGAATGCAAAGATTTATGGTCATTGTAATGCGTGGAAATAACATTAAACTGTGTGACATAAGCTATAAATACGTAATTCAGACATGTATTCGCACCATATAGTTGACAATTATTTGGCGTCCCACGAACAAAGTTTTTTCTGGGTAATTTATTGTCAAATGATTCCTAACGCTCACACATACGCGGTCATGTCAAATGTAGACGTACAATATACCTCGTTTTAAAAAACATGTTAAATTATGCTATTTTTGTAACGGTAACGTTACATACTGTTCAATAATATAAAATGCATCACACGTGTTTAACATGTCGGTGGCTTTTTTTCTTTAAAAATTAATGTTGTCTAGATTTATATCCTAATAACATTGCGTGGAAGACGTTTTGAATTGTACGTCCGCTGTTATTGGTAGTAAAGATGTCAATATCTGACGTTGCGGAACCTAATTCCAATATGAATAATAGTGATAATAAGACGGCAGTTCCCCCACTTACAAATAACACAAGAGCCTCGTTCTGGGAAAACGGGACTTAATCCACTAAAACAAGTACACGTATGGGCAAAGGAAAGCCATAGTTTTTCATGTGTGGCTTTATATAATATTCTCTTTGCGTCTAGGCGAACAAGTCACGACCAGTTTAACACTTTTTGAACAGACCCATGTCTCGATTTATTTCTTAAAGACAACTTACACCGACATGAGTGAGAACAGAACCATTTGAGACTTTAAAGCAACACGAATTTCCAAAAGTTTAGTCTGCAAACAAGGCCCGTTTGCACACGTTAATTTGTGTTTTATTCGGAGGATTTGTTCCGGAGCTGACAGCAACAGATCAACTTATCGGATATATCCTGGCTCCACTCGATACTAACGAGGCCTTTAACGATGTCAAATTGAGCCTCTGTGCAGGGACGACTCTTTACGCACATGCATTAAACAAACTTTTCACAGATCGAGAAACAAATTAGATTCAGAGAATTCGTGTGTGCAAGTTTCTTAATTCCGCCTACAAAATATCTGAAATGTGTTGTACGTTTAGCAAATGCGTTTATATAGGCATGCTCATTATTTAACGTATTTGATTTAATGAACACAATCCAAAAGTCTGTGTTATGAATTTTGTATATTATCTTACATCATTGGGAACACTATTTTAGTTCTAGTTATGCTTCATAGTCTACAAATTGATTTAAAGTTAACTATTTTTGAGTCATTAGGGGGAAAGAAACATGCGCCTTCTAGACTTAGTGACGTCATAGACTCTGTGACGTCAGCCCCAACAGACAGATGAAAGCAGGAGAGATCAATGGCTTAAATACATATATAGGAATAATAAACACTTAAGAAAATTATAACTTCTTCTAAACCTTGAGTGGTTTGATACGCTGCATGGAAACACTGCTACGCGCTCTGTATAGTATATATTCGATACGACAATAGTTCGATCATTCTAAGAAGTAAATTCAAACTTCGGTAAATGGAATTGAATTACATAATTAACCATGTTTAGACTTGTAATGGGTCCGGTTAACTTTTTTTTTCAAAATTTCGAGCATGAATTTATTATTATAAAATGTGTTTCAGATGTGGAATAGAAATGTTCATAATGCAATATATGTGTATGTTAGATCTACCAATTAGCTACCATAAACCAATATGAGCCTCGCTCTTGGAAAACCGGGCTTAATGCATGTGCGTAAAGTTTCTAATTTGAGACGACACTTTCAGCTTTAATGGAAGTTTTCGTTAACAGGAGGTCTCTTCTAGACGAAAATCCTAGACGTGTAGGCGTGTTTTAACCGATGTGGGAACTGTATTCTCCGGTAACCTGATAGACACCGTCAAACCATAAATTTTTAAAGGCGACATAATTCTTCTAGGCGCTTTAAAGCATCCATTTGTCATGTTGAATAAGCAATTATTTAACAAATGCAGCCTGATAATCAGATGGAAACATTTTCTTTATTTATTTTATAGCAATTAAGCAGACAGAATGATTGTTTTTGTTCGCATAAACCAATTACCATTTTCGTTAATAAAAGCAACACAGAGATGGCTAACCATGGAATGGAATACGATAGTAAAATTAAAGATTCCTTTTTCCCTTAAAGAGCACACAATACCTTGTATGCCGTATGGATACTTTGGTTTGAAAAGTAAAATTATTTATTGAGATACAGCATAAAGATATAACTATTTTTACGTTTACATATTATACAAAACGTCTCTAAATTCGTAAGGGGAAATACCATAATATGATGTGGTATCGTATCAATACCCACATATGTATGTGACACAACTAAAAAACTGTTTTGTTTTTTAAATCGATTCAGGCATTGTGAATGGTGTTATTTTGTTGCACAAGAAGCAACATAAGCTAGTATTTTGTTCAAGGACAACACTTTCGAAGTTAAACTTTAACTCTATCAACAAAATGAGGTGCGCTCTGGGAAAACGGGGCTTATAGCATGTGCGTAAAGTGTCGTCCCATATTAGACTGTGCAGTTTCCACAGGCTACTCATGGACGATGCTTACCNCACATTCAGTGGCCATATTCCTCTACACTCTAAAGTATCACATTAAGGGAACATATTCCTCTCTTAACTTAAGAAGCACATTCAGTGGCCATATTCCTCTATTATCTTAAGAATGACATTCAGAAGCCATATTCCTCTACTCTTTAAAGTATCGCAACCAGGGGCCATATTTATCTACTCTCTGAAGTATCACATGCAGTGGCCAGATTCCTTTATTCTTTAAAGTATCACATTCAGAGGACATATTCCTCTACTCTCTAAAGTATCACATTCAGTGACCATATTCCTCTATTTTCTTAAGTATCTCATTCAATGACCACATTCCTCAAATCTCTAAGGTAGCACATTCAGAGGCCATATTCCTCTAAGCTTTTAAGTACCACAATCAGGGGAAGTATTCCTCTGCAGTTTTTAGTTCCACATTCAGTGGCCATATTCCTCTACGTTTTTATGTACCAAATTCAGTGGCCATATTCTTCTACGCTTTTAAATACCACATTCAGTGGCCATATATCTATACGCTTTTAAGTACCACATTCAGGGACCACATTCCTGTACGCTTTTAAGTGCCACATTCAGTGGCCATATTTATCTATGCTTTAAAGTACAACATTCAGTGGGTATATTCCTCTACGCTTTTAAGTACAACATTCAGTGGCCATATTCCTCTACGCTTTTAAGTACAAAATTCAGTGGCCATATCCCTCTATGCTTTCAAGAACAACATTCAGTGGCCATATTCCTCTATGCTTTTAAGTATCGCATTCAGGAGCCACATTGCTCTATGCTTTTAAGTACCACATTCAGTAGCCATATTCCTTTAAGCTTTTAAGTACCACATTCAGTGGCAATATTCCTCTATTCTCAATAGTATCACATTCAGGGGACATATTCCTCTACCCTCTAAAGTATCCCATTCAGAGGCAATATTCCTCTATTCTCTAAAGTATCACATTCAGAGGCTATAATCCTCTACTCTTTTAAGAAGCCTATGCAGTGGCCATATTCCGTTACTCTCATAAGTAACAAATTCAATGACCATATTCCAATAATTTCTAAAGTTTCACATTAAGTGGCCATATTCCTGTACTCTCTATAATATCCCATTCAGTGACCACATTCCTCTAATCTCTAATGTACCACATTCAGAGGCCATATTCCTCTACTCTTTAAAGTATCATATTCATCATCCACATTCCTCTAATGGCGAAAGTATAACATTTAGAGGCAATGTTCCTCTACACTTTTAAGAACAACATTCAGTGGCCATATTCCTATAATTTCTAAAGTTTCACATTAAGTGGCCATATTCCTGTACTCTCTATAGTATCCTATTCAGTGGCCACATTCCTCTAATCTCTAAAGTACCACATTCAGAGGCCATATTCCTCTACTCTTTAAAGTATCATATTCATCATCCACATTCCTCTAATCTTGAAAGTATTACATTTAGAGGCAATGTTCCTCTACACTTTTAAGAACATCATTCAGTGGCCATATTCCTCTATGCTTTTAAGTATCACATTCAGTATCCATATTCCTCTAAGCTTTTAAGTACCACATTTAGTGGCCGTATTCCTCTATGCGTTTAAGCATCACATTTAGTATCCATATTTCTCTACGCTTTTAAGTACCACTTTCAGGTGTCATATTCCTCTACGCTTTAAAGTAACACATTCAGTGGTCATACTCCTCTTTTCTCTAAAGTATCAAATTCAGAGACCTTATTCCTCTATTCTCTATAGTATCACATTCAGAGGCCATATTTCTCTACCCTCTTAAGAATCTTATGCAGTGGCCATATTCTTTTACTCTCTAAAGTAACATTCAGTGGCCATATTCCTCTACCCCTTTAGGTACCACATTCAGTGGCCATATTCCTCTACGCTTTTTATGCCCCCTTTCGAAGAAAAGGGGGTATATAGTTTTCGCAATGGCTGTCAGGCTGTCGGTCTGTCACACTTTTCGTGTCCGCTCTCTAATTCAAATAGTTTTCATTCGATCTTTACCAAACTTGGTCAGAAGTTGTATCCAGACAATATCTAGGTCACGTTCGAATATGGGTCATGCCGGGTCAAAAACTAGGTCACTGGGTCACTTAGTGCATTTCAAGGATTTAGCATGGTGTCCGCTCTCTAATTGAAGTAGTTTTCATCTGATCTTTACTAAACTTGGTAAGAAGTTGTATCAAGACAATATCTAGGTCAAGTTCGAATATGGGTCATACCGGGTCAAAAACTAGGTCACGGGGTCACTTAGTGCATTTCAAGGATTAAGCATGTTGTCCGCTCTCTAGTTTATGTGGCTTTCTGATTTATTTTGATATTCTAAGACATTTTTATGCCCCCGAAGGAGGGCATATAGTGATCGGACTGTCCGTTCGTCTGTCCGTCCGTTTGTCCATCACACTTTGCGTTTAGATTTTGAAAAATGCTCATAACTTCTATGTCGCTTCAGATAGCAATTTCATATTTGGCATGCATGTGTATATGGACAAGGCCTTTCCATACGCATACAATTTTTGACCCCTGTGACCTTGACCTTGAACCTAGGGTCTGCGTTTAGGTTCGAAATCTGCATTAAGGATTTGAAAAAAGCTCATAACTTCTACCAAGCGTTTATTGGGGGCATAAGTCATCCTATGGTGACAGCTCTTGTTAGTACCACATTCAGGGATCATATTCCTCTACACTTTTAAGAACCACATGATTGGCAATTTTCCTCTACGCTGTTAAGTACCACATTCAGTGGCCATATTCCTATTCCTTTTAAGTACCACATTCAGTGGCCATATTCCTCTACCTTTTAAGTACCACATTCAGTGGCCATATTCCTTTACTCTCTAAAGTATCACATTTAGTGGCCATATTCATATACACTCTTAACTATCACATTCAGGGACCATATTCCTCAATTATCTTAAGTATCACATTAAGTGGTGTATTCCTATATTCTCTTAATTATCAAAATCAGAGGCCTCTACTCTCTAAAGTATCACATACAATGGCCATATAACTCTACTCTTTAAAGTGTCTTATGCAGTGGCCATATTCTTTTACTCTCTAAAGTAACACATTCAGTGGCCACATCACTATACTCTTAACTTTCACATTCAGTGGCCATATTCCTCTTATCTCTGAAATACCACATTCAGAGGTCATATTCCTATACTCTCTTAAGTATTTCATTCAGTGGTCACATTCCTCTATGCTTCTAAGTACCACATTCATAGCCCATATTCCTCTATGATTTTAAGTCCAACATTCAGTGGCCATATTCCTCGATGCTTTTAATTATCACATGCAGTGGCCATATTCCTCTACGCTTCTAAGTACAACATTAAGTGATGATATTTTTCTACGCTTTTAAGAATCACATTCAGTGCTAATATTCCTTTACGCTTTTAAGTACCACATTCAGTGGCCATATTCTTCAATGCTTTTACATGTAAGTACCACATTCAGTGGCCATATTCCTCTACTCTCAAAAGTATCACATCCAATGGCCATATTCCTCTACACTCTAAAGTATCACATTCAGTGGCCATTTTCCTCTATTATCTAAAGTATCACATTCAGAGGCTGTATTCCTCTACTGTCTAAAGCATCACATGCAGTGGCCAGATTCCTTTATTCTATAAAGTATCACATTAAGAGGACATATTCCGCTACTCTTTCAAGTAACACATTCAGGGATCATATTCCTCTACTCAGTGGCCATATAACTCTACACTCTAAAGTATCTTATGCAGTGGCCATATTCCTTTTCTCTCTAAAGTAAAATATTCAGTAGCCACATGACTTTACTCTCTTAAGTTTCACATTCAGTGGCCATATTCCTCTAATCTCTCATGTACCACATTAAGATGCCATATTCCTCTACTCTCTAAAGTATCAGTTTCTTTAGTATCTTATTCAGTGACAACATTCCTGAAATCTCTAAAGTTTCACATTCAGAGGCCATATTCCCCTACGCTTTTAAGTACCACATTCAGCGGAAATATTCCTCTACACTTTTTAGTACCACATTCAGTGGCTGTATTCCTCTACGCTTTTAAGTACCAAATTAAGTGGCAATATTCTTCTACGCTTGTAAGTACAACATTCAGTGGCCATATTCCTCTACGCTTTTAAGTACAACATACAGTGGCCATATTCCTCTATGCTTTCAAATACATTATTCAGTGGCCATATTCTTCTATTATTTTTAGTATCCCATTAAGTTGCCATATTCCTCTAAGCTTTTAAGTCCAACATCCAGGGGTCATATTCCTCTACGCTTTTAAGTACAACATTCAGTGGCCATATTCCTCTATGCTTTTAAGTACAACATTCAGTGGCCATATTCCTCTACGCTTTTAATTACAACATTCAGTGGCCATATTCCTCTATGCTTTTAAGTACAATATTCAGTGGCAATATCCCTCTAAGCTTTTAAGTACCACAATAAGTGGTCATATTTCTCTAATCTCTAAAGTATCACATTTAGTGGCCACATTCCTCTACGCTTTTAAGTACAACATTTAGGGGCCATATTCCTCTGCATTTTTAAGTACCATATTCCTCTAATTTCTAAAGTATCACATTCAGTGGCCACATTACATATACTTTTAAGTACCACATTCAGTGGCCACATTCCTCTAATCTCTTCAGTATCACATCCAATTGCAAAATTCCTCTACGCTTTTAAGTATATCATTCAGTGGCCATTTTCCTCTATGCTTTTGAGTACCACATTCAGTGGCCATATTCCTTCACCCTTTTAAGTACCACATTCAGTGGCCACATTCCTCTAATCTCTAAAGTATCACATTCAATTGCCACATTCAGTGGCCATATTCCTCTATTCTCTCATTAGTATCACATTAAGGGGCCATATTCCTGTACTCTCTAAAGTATCGCATTCAAGGACCATATTCTTCTACACTCTAAAGTAGATATTAAGGAACAATGTTTCTTCTTTTCTCTAAAGTATCTCATTCAGGGGCAATATTCCTCTACTCTCTAGGTCACAATATACTAAAAGATATCCTTGCACAAATTCAATGTAAAAGCAACAACTTTAACAAAAAATAAAGTCAAACTTTTGCGCATAGAGAACATCATACCCAAAAATTTATCAAACATTGGTTGACATCGTTGATATTTGCATTTAAATTTTAAATACTTTCCCAATAATATAATATAAACAGTGTGAGCACTTCCTAGTATTGATAAAAATATTACAGAGTGAAATACATTCATAAGACAATTTGAAATCTGTAAAAATGCTAAGTTGAGTTTCTATATATTTCTGAATGTTGGGCCAAAAAATGTGAACACTAGGACAATTCCAAAACAAATGCATATTTATTTCAACAGACATTGAACATAAATCACACAGACTAGATTCTACAATGCCATATTTAAACAGATTTTCATTGTTAGGAACAATGTTCATCAAATTTGTACTAAAATGTTCTTTAGGAGGAATCGATTGTGATTTGAATATAATATGTAAATATTGATTCCCAATTCAATAGTTTATTAAAAAGAATTTCCCCTTTTTGTTATTGTTTGTTGTTTTTTATACTTGTATTCTCTATTAAGAGTTCATTTATAAATTTGCATATTTTTGTTGCTGGGGTAGTTTTATTCATTAGGTAACTGGGTTTCACACATGACATTTCTTTATTGTTCAAGTTTTCTTTCCAGCATTTTTGGTAAACATGTGTACATCCAACAAACGTATGGAACTTTAAGAAATCAGAACCAGGCAAAACATATCATTCTTGAAGTTCTGGTTTTTTTTTAGGTATGAAACGTTTGTTGCTGTATTAAACAAGATGTGTTTGTGAAACGCTATGTCCCCTTTTGAGCGAGTTTGACCCATATATTTGACCTTTGACCTTGAAGGATGACCTTAAACTTGACCTTTTACCGCTCAAAATGTGCAGCTCAATGAGATACACATGCATGCCTAATATCAAGTTGCTATCTTCAATATTACAAAAGTTATATATGGTATAGTGTATATTCAATGAGCTATTCTGACCCATATATTTGATCTTTGACATTGAATGATGACCTTGACCTTGATCTTTCACCATTCAAAATGTGCAGCTCCATGAGATACACATGCATGCCAAATATGAAGTTGCTATCTTCAATATTGCAAAAGTTATGGCCAATGTTAAAGTTTGTGCAAACCAACAAACCAACAAATCAATCAGACAGGGCAAAAACAATATGTCCCCCAGTATAGACTGGGGGACATAAAAATATGTTCAATTTGTGTAATACCTCGATCGAACTATGTTTTTTTTTTAAAGTTCAGTACAATATTTGAATTGTTCCAGAGAATATCTTTTCCAATATTTGTCTGATTTTCTTTATTGTTTGCCTGGCCCCATCCTTTTAAACATGCAGAAAGAAATTTTGATTTCAATTCTAAAGAGTTAACGTTTGATGATTCTAGGTTGCATTTAAAGATATAGACATTACCATTATATTCAACAAATTTGTTTCTAACAATTTTATCTGGTTTATAATCCCACAAAAAGGAAAAGATTTATTTCTTTATATCTTTAATTATTCTGTATCCAATAAATTCATCCAATTGGCATGCTTCATATGTACCACGTGACCGTCCAATATATTCCGGTATTGGATCCAAAAAGTCTGTATTTTTTCCATATTGGACAGTTGAGTACAAGTGCACTAAGTAATTGTTTTATGACGATAAAAGCCGTTACAGAGAAAAAGTATCTGAATGTACATTATAATCGATTCACAAAGGCGATATTTAGATTTTATGTCTCCTTTTAATACTTTCCTATTGAAAATATGAGAGGAAATAAAGAAAAAAATCGAGAATGTGATATTTTATTTATTTTTATTGTTAGAAATTTAAAAAAAAACTGCAAAAGCATGTGATATTGTTATTGTTAGAAATTGAAAAAAAAAATGCAACAGCAAAACAAAAAATCAATATTATTTACCTCAATGACAACTTTAATCCAATGCTAGCCTAATAACAACTAAGTTAAAATGATATGCACTTCCATTTTCCATTTTCTGTTCTTCCATCCATTTATCAAAATGTATTTTAAACCACACTATTTGTTGATAGTGTTTGTAACACATGCTAACCATTCTGACCCAAAACACAATTTACGAATTTGTAATCCTGTCGGAGCGAGTTGTTTTATTCCTATCAAAGTTAACAATTATGCATGACAAACACACAATCCAAAATACGTTTTGCCTTTTGGATTCGTTCAATGCTTAAAAAATGATATTATTTGTTACTAGATCTATTTAACACTATCACCTCCATATTGTTGTCCCTAAAATGCGGAGTCTTGCTTATACTAGTATGTTTCGTCAGAGAAATGACGTCACACCAGATACGTCATAAATTGCGTAATCAATGAATGAAAATAAAAATACGGAAAGCTGGTTTGGTAATGAGGATATAGAATAAAAAGCTTATTAGACGTTTAAACTGTACAATACGTGATATATTTGGACTCGCACACAGTTTAAAGTCATATTGGACTTGCCTAACAGCTCGTCCAATATGACTTCAAACTGTGTGCTTGTCCAAATATATCTCCATATTGTACAGTGAAACATCTTATAACCTATATTTATTTCATTGTCTGGTTTGTTTAAAACTGTTTATGGATATATAAGTTTAGGAAAAGCGAATGTATTCAGCACTGTTATTTTTCCAATAAAACTGAGTTTCCAGTTTTGCCATTTTGCGAGACAATTTTTTTTATCTTTAATTTTTGGTTTGATATTATACTCGGTCATTTCCTCAGTGTAATTCAAATATGTTATTCCTAATGTTTATGCAGTTTCTGATGTCCAAGAAAATATATGGTTTTTACAGAAAAAAATGTTGGAAAATTTCATATGTCCTTTGCGAAAAACAGTGCATTTATTTTTATTCAATCTTAGGCCTGATATTGTTTTTAAATTATCAAGGGTTGCAATAAGGGTTTGGAATGATAATCATTCTGGATCCATCCAGAAGGAAGCATGCATCATCTGCGCATAGCGTTTGTTTAATATCTGTATTTTACTCCTTTATACCCAAGATATTTTCATTTGCACGTACATAGTTCTATATAAATAATAAATATGTACCTAGCAGCAGGCAGTCTTGCCTAATACATTTTTGTATGCTAACATAGCATCTTTGTTAAACAAATTAATCCAATTAATTTGACTAAACTATTCCTCATGAAAGCATGATCAAGACTATGAAATGCCTTTTGAAAATCTGAGAAGAAAATTAGCCCATTTTCATTGCAAAATTTACTTTCTCTATAGCTTCTTGCAGGCATCTTACATTTTCTCCTATATACCTTCCTTCCACAAAGCCGGTCTGTTATGTGCCTATAATGGTTTGTAGGTTTCAAAAAAATAATATTTGCAATAGATTTTGATGATATTTTGTAATCACAATTGAGTAGAGAAATTGGTCTCAAATTATCTCAAGTAAATAGATCCTTGTTGTCTCCTTTTGAAGGTTAAGAGATGATACTTTGTTTTTAAATTTCCGTTAAGTTTTCATTTTCATAAAAATAATTTAAAGAATTTACAAGGTATTTATTTATATCTTTCCAAAGTATTTTATAGAAATCCGCAGTTATACCATCAGAACCGGGGCTTTTGTATGTTATTCATATCTTTTAAGGCTTCTCCACATTCGTATTCTGTAAGATGCTCTATATTATCCTGTTTTCCTTAAAGAATAATATTTTTCCAAGTTACAAAACATTTTACTAACTTGGAAAAGTTGGGTCTGTTGGATGTGTACGTGTGCATTAGGTTTGTACGTGTGAGTTGGGTTTGTTCGTGTGAGTTGGGTTAGTTGGGTGTGTACGCTTTTGTTTGATGTGTGTATGTGTGAGTTGGTGGTGTAAGTGTATGTTCGGTTTGTATGTGTGAATTGGGTGTGTACGTGTGAGTTGGGTGAGTATGTGCGAGATGGTTGTGTTCCTTTGAGTTGGGTGTGTTCGTGTGAGTTGGGTGCGTTCGTGTGAGTTGGGTGTGTACGTTTGTGTTGGGTGTGTGCATGTGAGTTGGGTGTGTATGTGTGAGTTGGGTGTGTGTATGTGTGAGTTGGTTGTGTACATGTGTGTTGGGTGTGTACCTGCATGTTGGGTGTGAACGTGCATGTTAGGTGTGTAATTGTGAGTTGGGTGTGAATGTTTGAGTTTGGTGTGTAAGTGTGAGTTGGATGAGTTGGGTGTAAACGTGTGAGTTTGGTGTGTACGTCTGAGTTGGGCTATATGGGTGTGTATGTGTTAGTTGGGCTAGTTGGGTATGTACGTATGAGTTGGTGCGTACGTGTGAGTTGGGTGTGTTTGCGAGTTGGGTTGAGTTGCATGTGTACGTGTGAGTTGGGTAAGTTGGGTATGTACGTGTGAGTTGGGTTAGTTGGGTGTGTACGTGTGAGTAGGGTGTGTACGCGTGAGTTGCGTAAGTAAGTTGTGTACGTGTGAGTTGGGTTAGTTTGGTGTGTATGTGTGAGTTGGGCTAGTTGGGTATGTACGTGTGAGTTGGGCTAGTTGGGTGTGTATGTGTGAATTGGGTTAGTTGGGTGTGAACATGTGACTTGGGCTAGTTGGGTGTGTATGTGTGAGTTGGGTGAGTACGTGTGAGTTGGGTTAGTTGGGTGTGTAGGTTTGAGCTCGGTGTGTACCTGTGTACGTGTGAGTTAGGTTTGTTTGGTTTGTATGTGTGAGTTGGGTGTGTACCTGTGAGTTGGGCTTGTAACGTATGAACGTGTGAGTTAGGCTTGTTTGGTATGTACGTCTGAGTTGGGTAAGTTGGGTATGTATGTGTAGGTTTTGTTAGTTTGGTGTAAACGTGTGAGTTGGGCTAGTTGGGTGTGTACATGTGAGTTGGATTAGTTGGGTGTGTAGGTGTAAGTTGGGCTAGTTGAGTATGTACATGTGAGTTGGGCTAGTTGGGTATGTACTTGTGAGTTGGGCTTATAAGGTATGTATGTGAGACTTTTGTTAGTTTGGGTATGTACATGTGAGTTGGGCTAGTTGGGTATGTACATGTGATTTGGGTTAGTTGGTTATGTACGTGTGAGTTGGGCTAGTTGGGTATGTACGTGTTAGTTTGGCTAGTTATCCCCACACTTTTTGAAAAAAAAGTGGGGATATTGTGGTTATCTCCGCCGTCCGTTCGTCTGTCCGTCCGTCTGTCCGTCCGTCCGGGCCAATATCTCTTCCTACACTATTAGCACTAGAACCTTGAAACTTACACACATGGTAGCTATGAGCATATGATCGACCCTGCACTAGTTGGAATTTTGATCTGACCCCTGGGTCAAAAGTTATGGGGGTTGGGGTGGGGCCAGGTCAGAAATTATCACTCATTTTTTTTAGGTTATTTTACATTTACTTCTTCATTTCTACACCGATTCACTTCAAATTGATACTGGACCTCTCTTATGACAATACGGTCAATCTCAACCATGCATGGCCCCATTCCCAACCCTGGGGCGCCCCGCCCACATAGGCCACACCCACCAAAAATTGCCATTTACTATAATCTCTTCATTTCTACACGGATTCACTTCAAATTGATACTGAACTTCTCTTATGACAATACGGTCAATGTCAACTATGCATGGCCCCATT
>VMBQ01009234.1:0-22730 GCA_007657795.1 Dreissena rostriformis
CCCATTAGCCCGCCCGCCCGTCAATTAGCCCGAATCAACCACTCCAGTTTTCCCCAAATACGAGTAAAATAATCACTAATTGTATTACTTGATGTAACAAAAATAATAAAAACAGTAAATCATTGTGATATGCGATTCATAAGTGTGATTTGATCTGTAAAGTGTCGATGAAATCAGCAACAATTCGAGACTTGTGTTATTTCAGTATGACTTCCAACGTATTAAATAATAAGATGATTGGTGTGTATTTAAAATGATCACTTTATAACTACAAAGTGTAACTGCCATTTGAAATTCAAAAACGTATTCAGATTAAGGCAATTTTATAAGTAATTCTTTATTTGGCCATATATACACTTGTTTATCACGCTATTAAATGCCTTTTAATATATGTAGTTTCTTTCTCTAGGGCGGGACACAGCAATGGGATTGTCGCGTGGGAGTGTATTAGCAGCTTGAAAACATGAACGTCCCGATTATTCAGCATATACTGACAACGGCTGAATGCAAACTTCACCTTCGGAATTGTTAACATGCAGTTCTTGACTTTATTTCGTGCATATGCGTTTCCATGTACTATGTTTTCCATTCACTGAAAATAACATATGACACCAATATTTAATTTCATAAGCAAAAAAAAAAAAAAAAAATCTTACCCAGGTGTTACTTTGATAAGTATCTTTAGAAAATATGTTTCCCTGAAACAATATGATTAATTTATTGACAATGAATGGTGAAAATTGTATTTGTTAAGGTACGAATGCAAATGGTTTCTGTGTCAATAAAAGTATAAAATGTTATTACTGATTACAACACGAGCACTCACATTTTGGTCATTGATGTATCAAGAAAATATGTATAGCTACTTTGCCACACATGTTTAGCCATATACAAAAATGTTTGTTGAAATGTACACTGTAGTGTTGGTTTATTTATCTAAATGTGTGTCATTCTTCTTTGATTTACTTCATTATGTGCGAGTGTTGTAAAGTTATGTTTTACTGTATGGACTCACATCGTCACATTTGCCGCATACAATGTTTGTTGAAATGTACCCTGTAGTGTTGGTTTATTTATCTAAATGTGTGTCCTTCTTCTTTGACTTACTTAATTCTTTGCTAATGTTGTAAAGTTATGTTTTACTGTATGGACTCACATCGTCACATTTGCCGCATACATGTTTGGAATTATATTAACGAAATCTGCAATTTGCCTTTAGTTGTACTTTAATTGAATATGAAACTTATAGACGATCTCGATTATAGCTTGTGACCTGTGTGAATTTAAATAAAGGATCAGCATATACAGTATCGTTGAACTTAAAACAGGACAGTGTTGTTGTTGTTGTTTTTTTTGGTTTTAAAACGAATGTTATAGAAAGATACAATAATTTTCCGTTCATATGCTCGCTATTTATAATGCCAATTAAATCACCACACTGTGACGGTTCATTTTCCATTAAATGAATCCGATGATATCCACTTAGCGTTGTGTATAAAATGTGCATCGCTCTGTAAAAAGGGGGTTAAATGCATGTGCGTAAAGTGTCGTTCCAGATTTGCCTGTGTAGTCCGCACAGGCTAATCAGGGACGACACTTTTCGCCTAAACTTGACTTTCGTCCTTTAAACAAAAAATACAATAAAAGCAGAAAGTGTCATCGCTGAATAGCCTGTGCAGACTGCACAGGCTACTCTGCGACGACACTTTACGTACATGCATTAAACCCCCTTTTCACATAGCGAGGCTCAAATGTATGCAAAATTTGTGTCATTAAAGGAATTCGCATACACATGTCTTCATACGCTATGACGCGTTTACAAACCAATCATCCAAATTGAGCTCGAGTATTCATCGAATAGTGTAATGTTATGCGTACATCTGTCGGCAAAATAAATGTTTACCATATTTCTGTAACTACCAAAGTACATCGATTGAATCTTTACACATAACTTCGGGGTCTTCAGATATGGTCAGTGACAATGCACAAAACTTTTACAAAAATATGTGTCGTGTTCTGAGAAAACTGGGCATAATGCATGTGCGTAAAGTGTCATCCCAGATTAGCCTGTGCAGTCCGCACAGGCTAATCAGGGACGACACTTTCACCAAAAATTGGATTTTTGTTAAGAAGAGAAATCATTTAAACGAAAAATTCCATAAAAGCGGAAATTGTCGTCCCTGATTAGCCTGTGCGGACTGCACAGGCTAATCTGGGATGACATTTTACGCACAAGAATTATGCCCATTTTTCTCAGAACACGACACATATATCAGAAGAATCCGTTTTTTGGACATGTACATAGACACTCCATGTTATAATTTGAACACACATATCTCTTTATCTGCTTCAAAAACACATTTTGCGGGTCATAACGCGAGTTCAAGGACTAAAGATACAACATTGACGTGCTATTATACGAACCATATTGTCACATATTGTTCTTAGAAAACGGAGGCTCTATTTTACATATATTGAAGATACTACCGATTGTAACGGCAAAGTTGTATATGGGGACATAATATAAAGAATATACTGAGTCTACTTGGCGCGTTACTACTTTATGAGCCAGGTCATGCGAACATTGATCTTATACAATATGCTGCCAGCGTTGCTCCAAACCAGCCTGCGCATTCTGGTCAAGAGCTACCCTGTCCACTAACCAGACCACGGAACCTTACGTGACTTTATAGCGGAAAGGGTATATTCTGACAAGACTTCGCAGACTGATCTGGAGCTACTATGGCCGTATATGGCAAAGACCCGTTTTCATATGACGCGGTTCATATAGTGTTGTTTTTAATTTTATCAGACTTATGACAATCGCAATGCTATGACTGAGGTTAAACTAGGTACATAATCAACATTTAAGCTGATACAAATCTAACAAACTTTAAAACTGGGATTCCAAATAGAACTTCTCTGCACATAATTCCATTTTTATTAGTTTTTTAAACCTTCTTTAATTAGGTCGATTGCATCGAACGCCTAAGGCTTATTGGAAATGCTCTCAAGTCCGTTTCCTATGACTAGAACCAGTACTTGGTGTCTAAGGGGGAGATCAAAAGAGCGCTCCCGCAGTGGGGATCGAACCCATGACCTCTCGGTCGCTAGGTGGACATCATATCCACTACGCCACGGCGACCATTTTTTATTAGATGTATTATAATAAATTACATAAAGACAGAGTGGACTTTCACTTCTAAATATTTTAAGTTTAACGAAATGTCAATAATCACAATGAGAAATACACGGACACTATGATAGATTCGGCTTATATCTATTTTGGCACGAAAAGGTCGCTTATACAGTGACCTAAAATCCCGAGACAGACTTACACTTGTTCAATATCGCTATCTTAGGTAATTAAGTACGACGTGTATATACGGACAGAGACACGAACATGTTACGCAGATTGTTCCTGGATCGACACATGTTTTAAATTGGCAGCATACACACATGTCACATATCTGCTTAACAGAAAAGAACAGACAATTTATTCAGACTTATGCAAACGTATATCGTCTTTACTGCATACAATTATTAATAAAGCACTGTCAAAATAAAATAAGTGAAACCAAATCAATGATTAAGTATAATATATTTTGATATAAATTCAATGTGTGAATTCAATGAAATTTCAAAAGAAAAATGAACACATGTCTGGCTATTGACCAATGTTCTGATGTCTTCTTGTTTTTTTTTTTATATAAATAATTTAGAGACGACAAACGTCATTGGGCAAAAGTATGTATGTGCATTTTATTTTCAAGAATATCAAGATTATAATATAACATCGAGGTTATTGTTTTATTGATATATTATTCACATTTTAAATCTTATACAGTTTAAAAGCAGTCATATTAGTGATATACAATAGAGGTTTTGTTAATGTAAGATATTGTATTTTTTGGACACTGTGGTTTTTTAATTGAACATGGACGCATTGTTGCTTATCGAGAGAACATTGTAAGCGAAACGTTAAGCCGAGTCAACAATGTTGATTTTTGGCATAACATAATAATTATGATGAAACAATACAACGAAGTCTGCAAATATAAATGAGCCTCGCTCTGTGAATATGGGTTTTAATGCATGTGCGTAAAGTGTCGTCCCAGATTAGCCTATGCAGTCCGCACAGGTTAATCAGGGACGACCCTTTCCATTGAAACTGGATTTTTGCTAAGAAGAGACCTTCTTTAAACGAACAATACCTTAAAAGCGGAAAGACCGCACATGCTAATCTGGGACGAAACTTTATTCACATGCATTAAACTCCCTTTTCACAGAGCGAGGCTCAAAGTTCAACTATGTTATCGGGCCTTATACACTCTGAATTACGGATTCTTCCTGAGATGCATTAGGCTGAAGTTGGTACTATATGATGTTAATTTCTCAAATCTTTGTAGTTGATTTTTGTATTGACTTCAAGTCACCATCCCTCTGAAATTTTTTATTCTGTTGCTCGTGTGCATTTTTAACCACTGAGTAATTTAATTGGAATTAAATCAAATTTAAATTATCTATATTGCCTTTTAATTTGAATAGCAATGCTATGGGGATAATTTTTATTTACACGTGTATGATAGATTAATTCTGGACTAAGTTTGAGGTTCGACTCGTCATTCAACCGGTTCAAACCCCCTTATGTTCCTGCATGCGCAATTGGTCATTTGCCCTAGATAAAAGACTATTTCATGTCAGGGAGAATTTCTTTAGTTTAGTTTTAGTTTAAACCTATCTATTTTAGCTCGATTGCATCAAAAGCCTAAGGCTTATTTGAAACACTATTGAGTCCGTTTTTTGGGACTAAAACCAGTACTTGATGTCGTTGGGGGAGATCTAAAGAACGCTGCCAGTGTGGTGATCAAACCCGTGATAATATGTTTAAAAACGCGTGACACGAAAAGAATTAAAACAAATAAATCTGGAGACAGCAACAGGTTTTGCAAAAAAAGGTTACCAAAAAAAATTCATTAACAAATGTTTTGTATTGTTATCAAAAAAGATTTCATACGAAATGCTTTTTGAAACGTTTCATTTTGAACATATAGATTAACCAAATAATAATTAAATAAATCATTCTTATTCCTACATATACCGCACTATGTGTAAAACACATCTGAACTTGCTACTACAATTAAAAATACAGACAGACAGACAGACAGACAATTTTATTGACGAATACAATCAGTACATAGCCATATAAACATAATAAATATTTTAATTAAATAGCATGCCAAGGAAATGTGATTGATGGAAATTACTTTACTTACGGAGAATGTTCTTAACATATTCGATGTAAACTTAATATTTGGAATCCAATTTTTACTGAAACAATAGATTTTAAGTTAAGTATTATAACTGCTGATAAATGGCATTTAACCATTCATATAAAAATGAACAATCAACAAAGACAATACAACATAGATATTAACTTAAATATAATAATTACTACAGATAACAGATAAAAAGATACTAACAACAACGACAATACAAAATATGTATTCAATTAATTATAATAACTACTGATAAATCGCATTTAAGCATTCCTATAAGAAGATACAAACAACCATGATACAATTGAACATACACCGAACATGAATTGACAATATCCGTGACATTCAATAGCAGAAATTATATTTGACCAACACATTTGGAAAAAAACGCTTAAGATTAATATCAACCAAAAAGGTGGTGTTACTTATTCTTTTTTATTAAGTCGGTTCTATGCTTACTTGCGAAATATATGCAGTTGTATACTTAGACAGTCCTAAAAGTTCAGATTTGTTTGTGGTCTTGATAAGCTGGATGAATTTTAACATACTCGGTCTGTTATAATAATACCTTTTCAAAAAGCGGCGGCGTAACTATGTATACCAATTAGAAATAATGATAAAGTGGAATTGAGTCTCAATAGTACAGCTGTTGCACAGTAAGCATGTCCTCTCCTCTCTTGGGAGTCTATCAGAACCGCATCGACCCGTTTCTATCCTTAAACCATATTATATTCAAACTTTGTTATTGTCTCATTCGTAGACATCCATTTATAATTATACATACACATATACAAATATTCACACAAAACATGCATACGACCATTCTATTGAAGAATTTTAAGAGACAAACTTATTCAAGATTACATTACTTCAAGACTATTACATATTTACACAAAGTATTAAAAGTTAGTTGACCATCGCTAATCGTTAATTAAAACAAAAACCTACTAAAGGACTGATGAATGTGTAAAATACTGAGAGTTGTTAGTCGGGCCCTAAAGCGCGTATAACAACAAACATTATAAAATACCGAATATCATCCAAGATCAGATCTTGGGTGAACTGATTAGCAATGATTACCTAAACGCAAATTAAAGTACATATGATTTAAGAAAGTACAATGCCATTATTTACACAAGAATAAAATACGACGTCGACCATGCGATGATAATCAGAGGCGAGAAAAGGCGCGGCGGTAAGTCTTAAAAAAAGCACTCGTTTTGATGTCGGCTCTAAGTTTCTGTAAAAAACAATCAATTGTTCTACGTTTAAATATTTGCACAAACTCGTTGAGGCTATATTTAAAGGGATATTTCCAAAACCTCGCTTTAACCATAATCATTTAAAATTTTGAGAAGCCTCGAGACCCATGACTTGTATCCTTTCTCGTGTAAATCTAGTGATGTAAACTATTTTGTTTTAATTACTGTATTTTCTGAATATAGAATATGTAACCAGAATTTTATTATTTGGACATATTGTTGAATATATATAGGGTACCGTCCTAATTCTTAATAAACAGCTGCAGTACAAGTTCTTTGTTTTACACCTAAATCTGATTTGCAATATATCAAGTGTTCCCGTTCAATATCATTTGATTTACGAAAACCCCAAACGGCACACAAATAATTGAATGTCGCAGACACAAAGGCTTCAGATAGCTGCAAAGCAAAACGAGGAGTGACGTCATATTTATTTACATTTAATAACAAAACGTGTTGTGCCTTCACTGCCATTCCGACCACATGCTTATTTTTTAGCTGAAAACCTCCAGTGTAANCTACGTTTAAATATTTGCACAAACTCGTTGAGGCTATATTTAAAGGGATTTTTCCAAAACGTCGCTTAAACCATAATCATTTAAAATTTTGAGAAGCCTCGAGGCCCATGACTTGTATCCTTTCTCGTGTAAATCTAGTGATGTAAAATATTTTGTTTTAATTACTGCATTTTCTGAATATAGAATATGTTACCAGAATTTTATTATTTGGACATACTTTGAATATATATATAGGGTACCGTCCTAATTCTGACTAAACAGCTGCAGTACAAGTACTTTGTTTTACACCTAAATCTGATTTGCAATATATCAAGTGTTCCCGTTCTATATCATTTGATTTACGAAAACCCCAAACCGCACACAAATAATTGAATGTCGCAGACACAAAGGCGTCAGATAGCTGCAAAGCAAAACGAGAAGTGACGTCATATTTATTTACATTTAATAACAAAGCGTGTTGTGCCTTCACTGCCTTTCCGACCACATGCTTATTTTTTAGCTGAAAACCTCCAGTGTAATATAATACGACTCCAAGATAATTGAAATTATCAACATTTTGTAATTCTATATTATTGTAAGACCATTTTACTGTATTTTTTATGGGACCACGTTTCCTGAAGACCATAGTTTTTTTTCTGTATTTACTTCTAGACACCATTTTTCACAATAAGTAAATAAATTTGTAAGGCTCGTTTGTAACTCCTGAACTGACTTGCTTATGAAGACTACGTTATCGGCAAAGAGTAAAATGACAAACGACAAATCAAATAAATTGAGACCGAAATCGCCTTCCGTTAAAAAATAAAAACAATAATGAAAACATTCAATTACACCAATTTATAAAAAGTGTTTTATTATTTATTGTGTGTTTCGTATTTTCAAACCTGCGAATAGTTTTTTCACATCCTCTCGAAACTTTTGTCCACTGAGAATATATACGTAAAAGTTAAGAGCGTGATTAAGGTGCATTAAGTATACAATGGCACGTCTTATTATTAAAGTCTGGGGCACAGTTAACTTTTTTGTTATCTCTTCTCGAGCCAGTACAACATTGACAATCTTAAAGGGCGTGTTCGTTAATAGAAATGCCACGTTTGCCATTAGCAGATTCATTGTCACCGATCTAAGTCTGGCGGACTGTGCGTGTTTCCTTCCAAAGGAAGTCCTTAGTTTAATAACAATCACTAAACTGGCTGATATAATGATAAAGAATGGCACACCTAAAAAGAAAATCACATCAGGAACAAAAAACACCCATTTCGAATCTTGGTTCTTCTTTGGAAACATATACCAAGTGCCATCACTCATTTTGGCATCAACCGCGTGGAAATGACGAACGCCTTGAATGACTGCCACCACGATGGATGTTGCGACCTCAGTAATTATTACCACTCGGACCGTCATCACTTGTTTCACTTTCAAAGGTATCGTTACACTCAAGAATCGTTCGATTGTTATGACAACCAGTGTCCACGTCGACACGCTAACCGAAGTCTGGAATAAGTTTTCGACAAAGATGAAAGAAAAAGAAGTACCAACTTGAAATGTGTTCACTCCGAAACTGAACCAGATAACGACTGCCTGGAGCGGACCAAGCAAAGTCTCACACAAATCGACGCCTGCCAGTATTCCGAACAAAACAGTTGTTGTAGTGATTTTATCTTTTGCAACTACAACTAGAATAAGCACGTTTCCGAATATCGACGACGCAACCAAAGGCACGAGGAGAAAAGCATAGATTTCTTCTATAATAGAAATCTGTTTTTCGTCATTCGAAGCCAGCGTGGTGTTTTCTGTTGAGTTGTTCATGTTTGTATTCTCCAATCGCAGCTTGAAAATAAACAGATTCCAAAACACGATATTTTCCCGTTTTATAAATGTCACTTATCTCCTAAAATGAACACGTGATCAATGGAATAGACCCTTATTAAAATGGAAGATATTTTAGCGTGCCTTTTTTAATTAATTCTTACGATACTGTTTAAAGCGGATGAAGAATGTTTAAAATCCCCGGAAACGTGTATAGTTGTTTGAAAACAAATTAGTTAATGGCGTGATTCATTAAATACAATTTAGACGCATCGTTATATTCCATTTGAAGTGCGTAACGTGTATAAAACAATTATTATTTTATTGTTGAACATCCCGTTAACATTTTTATATTAAACCGTGGTTTCCACTAACTAGCGCTGAGGCCATCGCGTTCCCAGTTCCTCTTTGAAGGATTTATATAAGACATAGTACTTAATACTCTAATAAGTATTCGTACTAAAAATTGAAAGCACTAAACGATGCTGGTAAGACTTTTTTTGTAAGACCGTTAAAAGTCGGCAATCTAACCCTAAAAACATATCCTTTAAGAGAGAAGAGGGCTTTGATAACGAGTGACGTCTAGCAAAATCCGCTTATTTTAAAGCTCTAATGGAATACAATAAAAGCAGATAGCGAATCTATCCATCTGTTAATCTTCCAGCGACCGAACGCGATTACATCATTTTAGTAAGAACCTTTTTTTAATAAGACAAGTATCTAAATGTATTTGAAACATAGATGACATGCCTTGGCCATTAGCAATTTAATTTTCAATTTGTTTCATCAGCCGCGATAGTGCATTTGGTTAGATAGCTCATTTTCAAAAAATCATCAGTTCAAACGTTCACGTTTTTGTGAGTTCAAACCCCACGGAGGTGCTTTTTTTCTGAAGTCTTACGATAAGTATATTTATCTATCTAAATATCTATATATCTATCTATCATTTTGTCTGTCTGTCTGTCTGTCTGTCTGTCTGTCTGTCTGTCTGTCTGTCTGTCTGTCTGTCTGTCTGTCTGTCCTTATAATTATGTACAATTTTACATAAGGCCAAACCAGGTATTAACATAACCATAATTAGTACAGTACCTGTTTTATGAACTCAGCATCTGTATATCATGGCAATTAGTTTATCATAAGCTAGTTGTTGTTTTTTTGAACGACTGTGCCCTTTGTTCATGTCATGATTTTAATGAACTCTTCTGTGGTGTTTAATAATTTTTATAAACTGGTCGAAAGCAATTGTATGATTAACAGAACAGTTTTAAAAGTTAAAAAAAAACTATACAAAAAAGTAATTTTGGACATTAACTTTCTATGTCTTCTGAATCCGTTTACCTGAATTGTTGTTAATTGTTTTTGTTTTTTTTTGACAATTCAGCAAATGTTAAATATCCTGTCAAATAGATGATTAACAAGAACATTTTACGCTTTTAACTTAAACACAAGATATACACAGGTGATGTAAAGAAGAACTTTATCAGCTTTTGAATTTGAATCTTAAATAGTCAAATAATGAATTCAATGTGTAAGGGAAGTTTATTTTGTGGAAGAGAAATTTCTTTACAGGAGATTGCGTATCAGAAAATTTAATACTAAACGGTACTTTAGAGCAATTTTCAACATACTTGCTATAAGCTCTGCAAATTATACAAAACGTTTTTTTTTTAGAGTAATTAAAACAAACTATAAATATAGGGCGTTATGGTACTTAATAAGCGTTATTTTTAATTAATCGACTATACAGTTTGATTTTAAAGAGTGAGTTGTGCCCAATACTAGCCAATAATGATCATCTATAGTAACTTCGGAGTTTTACAAGAAGGTTTTAGTTTGACTTTGGCACAAATCACCAAATTTTGATCAGATTAATATGGGTCCCTCCCGATTTTACCTTAAATTATAGAAAATTGACAATATCGCGTGAACGGTGTCAAATATTTATAAAATAACTTAAGGTTCTTCGTTGTTACGTCGTAATTTAAAGCGTTATCTTTGTTCTATTTCTTTCAAAATGACACCATAGTGTTGTCTAACCTTGGCGTAATAAGAGTCTTACCCTGTGAACATTCCAGAAAAGCGACTTTTCCCTAACGTTTTGCCTGATTGAAGGGGTGAATATGTATTTTATCAATATATATCTTGCTTCTTTGAACATCCTGTTCCATCATCATTAAAAGAATACATCAAATGCATATAAATTGGTTTGATAATTATAATTATAGTTTGCTGGATTATATTATGTTAAAAAAATGCTTTTAAGGATAATGCAAGATCTGACAGTTAAAATATAAACAAAAATAAGAACTTCAAACATGATATAATCATTTCGCCCACCATTTGAGATTAATCTTTAATTAAGTAATAAAGAAAGAAATAGGTACAGTATCGGTAAAGCCTTTTTTTATACGGGATGGAACTTTTGATGTTGTCAGCTTTGGCATTTGAATGAAGCATTAACATGATTGAACATTAAACGGTTTATTTGCGTATCGTTAATGTTCGTTTTACGTAATTATTATAATGTCGATGTTGTTATGTTCGATCATTTTATTCGAATGTCTTCATTTTTCTGAATACGTAACACGCATTAACATTAACTAATTAGTAACTTAATAAAAAAAAATCACTACTATGCGTTTGGCGTTTTAATGTTGTAACCTACTAAGAAGGTGTTTCAAATTCAAACGGATTGCGGATATAAACTGTTAAAGGCTTGTAAAAACAAGGCTGATCGTATGAGACAAACAACTGTTTGGTGGGTGCTGATTATAATTCATTACCTGCAAAAACCTTATTCGCTGAAATTAATTGTTTTCTAAAACAAACTTAGTACGAATTCTTAAATATAACATGCATAGATATAGTACAAAATTAGCAAACAAATCCAGCTAAAATTCATGCATACCTATTACATGCAATTAAAACAACTCAATTACGAAACAATGTTAAATTCTTACCATACAGAATTGTTCTGTGTTTCAAGCAGAGGATGAATGTCTTGACTTCGTCTCAAAATTTCGGTTCGCTAAGTACATATACATAAACTTTTAATGCGCGTGAATAAGGTACAATATATTTTCGCCACTCAGCAGGAGTATGGCTACTCGAAAGACAGTAAAGTTCCAAATGATATAAACACTACCTCTTGCAATTAAGAAATCGAATAATGCAGAAGGGTGCTGTTTCAAAAAGTATCGCGTTGGCAATAAGAAGGATTCATAGTAACATAACGAAACCTGTCGGACTGTGCGTGTAACCTGTCAAATGAAGTACGCCGTGCAAAGGCATTTAGTACACTGGCTGATATTATGATACAAAATGGCACTCCAAATAAGAAAAGCCATTATGAAATTAGTCCTTCGCTATGTAGATACATATACCAGGTACTAGGCGGCTTTTTGCGTCGACTGCTATGAAAATGCAAAGGAATTGAACGACGGCAACAGCAATCGATGTTGCCATCTCCGCAAATTTTACCCTTCTGACCGTCACCTCTTGTTTAACTTTAAAGCCCCATTAACGCTATAAATGAACGAATATTTCGCAAAATATTTCTTAAAATAAAGTTAACCCACGAATAATCAGTGTTCCTGATAGCAATAGCCAAAATTTCAACGCCAAATATGGTCTGGTAACATAGATTTGACAACATACAAAATGCTCTTTATTATGTTTTTATGGTACAATATATTTAACACATGTCCATGTACCAATAAAGTGTTCGTGTGTAGTATGAGTAGATATCGTTGTGGGAAATTTAAATGGAATATATGGACCAAAATTAAAAAAAGAAGAGAATTTTGTATTTTGTAAAATCTTTGATACCAGACCACATCGTTAAATAGCGTTAAAATTTGGCTTTTGTTAACCATATTTTTTTATGGGTTAACTTTACTTTATGAAATATTTTACGAAATATTCGTTGATTTTTAGTGTTACTGGGGATTTTAATGACATAATTATACCGCCAACAAATCAAAGCCTGCAATTATTCCAAACAATACATTACACTTGGTATAGTGATATTATATTGTGTCACTACATATATAAGCACGTTTCCGCAAATCGGTCTGTGATCTGGTAACAAAGATTTAAAAAGAAACAAAAGGCTCCCACACACAAATTAAAAAAGAGCATTTTGTAGCTTGTCTAATCTGTGTTACCAGACCACATATAGCGTTGTGTAACGTAACAAACCCATAGAGATTAATTAATTAATGAATTATGTATCCATATATAACATAATGTTCATAAGTGTTCCAATATTTGGGTTGATTTCTTGCATGTAGAAACATGACATACTTTACATTCATTGTAAAATAGCCTTAGTCAACGATTTGAAAGGTCAGAGATAGTATATTTAGATATGTGCATCTGCTACTTAGAGAAGTTTATTCAACAAGGTATTCAATTGATAAAATGGTCAGAAATGTTGACACAGAAATTCTAATCATAATAAGTTATTTCATATCTCCATTGATCTATACCGGTCAAGGGAGTACTATTATAACCTGTTGTCGATAGACTCTATAAAGTGATGCAACGAGAATCGTAATCCTTGTAAATTATCTCTCAGTACAGTACATTAAATAGTCGAATCAGATGTTTAAGAGGATTAGTCAATAAATGGGTTTATACTTGAAAATTATTTCGTTCCTGGGGAACGTCTTGTTGGAACAACACCCAACCAATCAGCAAATAACACGGGTGTTCTGTGAAGTAATTTGACCAATCAAAGTTATAATTGGGTTTTATGCAAATTAACATGTAAGCAAGTTTTGTAAGAATAGGAGGACACTTGGTTTGGATTTCGAGGCGAACGGATCGGAAAAGATCCAATCATGTAGTTATCCGAATGTAATTGTATGACTGAAAATATGAACTATAAAAGATATTAAATTGGACTAGAATTTATGTATTGCGTTGTTGTTGAATATTTCATTTCAACTTATATGGAATAATTAACATTATTGGAAAGGGACGGACTTGCCCTATTCGCAATGTAGCAAAATGTAGTTGATGCGAATCTCGTCATTATGGCAATATGCGCATGACGTGAAAACGAACAATAAGCGACTACGTGACAGTTGACATTTTGGCTATTGCTATAAGGAACACTGATGTTCTATGGGTTAACTTTATTTTTTAAAATATTATACGAAATATTCGTTGATTTTGAGTGTTAATGGGGCTTTAAGACGTTGCTGTCAGAACGTTTGTATACAGTATCAAGCTTTTCTGAAACTTAAAGAATTGTTTAATATTGGGTTAGCACACAATAATTTTAATGCAATATTTGTCCACATTTCTGTACATTCCGAAAGTGTCTGCTTATCCTTTATAGTTTGGCAAACACCCTTTATGCCAATGAATAAGTTGTTTGTATCCGCAAACATATAAAAAAAAGGAAAGCTAGGGCGGCTAAACATTTTTTTTAAATATACACTCATTATTTCTCATTTTACTTAGAAGGTTCAATGACAGACCAAATCTAATTGTTATATATCATTCTTTATAAATTAAAATTTGGCTAATCGATTAAATGTATAAAAACCAGGCGTAAAAATTAATATGGAATACCAAACAAATAATATTGGCATCAAAAAATAAGGGTCGTTCGATTATTGGAAACACATTTCTTTTTTAATTTAGAACTAATTTATAGGCAACCATTTTCTGCAAAAAAAAAACAGTCGTGTTCAATATATACTGTGGTTGTCATGATCTATATCGATTGTTTTTTGTTTGAAAACGTCAGAAATAAGCAATTATAACAAAGCGATGCAACTTCACTGGATATTTGAAACAACGGTCATGTGCAAAGCATTTATTACTTTCCTTTTAGTAAATTAAATGTTTGTGTAAAAAGCCAACAAAGCATAGGAATGAAACACGACTTCAATAATTAGTTAAAACACATATCCTCAGATTCACTACTGAATAATTAATACTTTTGGTGACATTGAATTAAGCAGTCGTAATTTTTTTTTTAATGGAATGCATCAATTTTAATAAGTATCAAACTCAAAATATTGAAATATAATAATATTTTTAATATATTAACACGTCATATTGATAATAATAAAAATATGGTGATGTAATTAATACGATAATTGTACATAATTATACACACTTGCGCTGTTATGTGTGTAAACATTTTATGAAACATATAACAAATCATTATTATTTTTATTTAATATAAATGTCATTTTGCACATAGCTGCGATATACCATTAGGTGACTCGATATATATNCCCACCCCGTCACACGTGGCATAGATGTTGATTTTAAACCACACACAGGGTGCACAATCATTGTAGAATAACCGCGATCAATTGACATGTGTGATCATGAATACTCCCTGAACACTCATGCACTATATTTGCTGTACAATAGTGTATAGCAATACATTTAATTGTATTTAAGGATGTCATCCGTCTTAAACTAAAACTATATCCCAACTATAAGACTAGTATTGTATATTGTAAGTATAAGAACATGCAAACTACAAAATGTTAATGAAAGCTTATAAATGTAACCGCACCGTCATGTTCGCTTATAAATTATAGACCACGAGTAATATTGTTGTTAACAAGAGTTCAATGCAAGGATGACAGTCGTTTAAGGTGATGCATTCATTAATAAAGACGATACAATACGGTATTATACATAGCAATAACAATCTCAAAGAATGGATACAGCTGAATTTACATGATATTTACAGTTCCTTTCATAATAGCAATATAACTTTATACAATGCAAAACGTTTCAAGACGCTTGAGATGGACCTTGATGTGTACCTATTAATTATTGCGAAAGGTACGGAGCTAATATGACGAACACAAAGTTTTCCAAACTATTTAGTCATCACTTCATACTCTGCAGTTTGTGAATTTCTGTCCAAAGATTCGTACGTGTTGTGCTCCGGAGAACTGAAAAAAATAGCAAACATAATAATTTCAATGTCAATCATTGACTTTTTATCGGAAAACAAATCATAGTAATTGAAAATATATATGTGTACAAAAGCATTGTATTTTACAGAACAATGGAATGTGTACATCTTATTCATTCGACATAACCGCATACCTTATAGCAGGTGGGTGTTGTTGTATACGACCTTCACCTGAAATACCATAATGAGAATCAAAGATATCACAAAAGCATGAGTCTGCATGCAAGCAATATAAATTTAAACTTTATATTAACTTATATTCGTACCTCATTGAACAACAAACTTGTACGAATAAGTGTTAACGGTTTTTGCTTTAAAATATGTTATGTAAAATATGTAGAAGTATATTACCATAATCAACCATAACATTATAACATATGTGTAAGTTCGGGATATATTCAGAAAAACCACACAATGTAGAAACGTTCTCTCATACTTATTCAACATGAACAAACCTGATAATTTCAGTTATGATGCGACGTAAGTTCTAACCTTCATCTGTAAATTCCTTATCTTCTACTATATTTTCATATCGACGTTTCTCCGATGTGTTTGTAACTTCTTCACGTGGCTTCACTTGGTCACTGTGTTGCTCAGCTACCGATAAAAGTTTGCTATAACGGTGACTATTTTCCTCCTGATTCGGCTGAATAGATAAATAGTCTTCTTCAACCCCGGTTGTTTGGCCCGACCTTCACATACATAAGTTGTATTAGTGTACTATAAGTGTTTGATTGGACATCGAATTATGCCACCTTCGAGGTGCAATACAAACTATACCAATTAAATGCATACATTTATAATGTTTGTTTATGATACTGAATAAAATATTGACATTTAAAGCAATACAATCTTTTATCGTTTTATATTATAAAAAATAAAAAATAACAACGTCTACTGAATTAAAGCTATACAATATTTGTGTTTGAACATATTTGTTACTATTTATAGGTCTCGCGTGGTATGTGTTTACCAATATCAACTCACGATATATTAATATTTAATGGAATAGCACAATAAACATATGCAGGGATGAGCATATGGATTTTACGACGGGAAACATACTTAACTTCTGTATGCAAGGCTATTACCTTATTTTAGAGTCCTGCACGTTTTCTGGAACAAACCGATGGTTTTAAATCGATTAAAATTTAAAGCGATATGCTTCAAGATAACGGTAAGGATAAAATTCCCTTTAATGATATCTATAACACTTATAAAAATAATTATTATAATTATCACTATCATTATTTTAGTATTGTTATCATAATCATCACCATCATAATCATGAGCATCATCATCACCACATAATCATTATTATTTGTAATTATAAAATCTTTTTACTTTCGATGCTATGTTCAATCGAAATAGCCTTTACCATATGCATACGAATCGAATAAACGTTCATCTTAAACTGTTCACATCAATTGTTAATTAGTTATATAATCCCGAATTACCGTCACATTTGCGTTTGAAAGAAAATCTGACATCATATGTTCTTCTCAAACAAAACACAATCGAAACAATCGCTATGAGTAAAAGTCCCGACAAGATTCCGCCAATTATTCCTCCAATCGGTGCTCCTATTTCTAGATTTGCCGATGAACCATCTGAAATAAAGTATGTCCGCCCTGCGCTTTGGAACGCATACATGTACGTAAAGAAGTATACAATCATGAGTTATAGACTATTACAATGGTTTTGTAAATTCAATTAATAGTGTGTGCATAAACTACCTATATGTTTGTATTTGCAAACGGGTTATGCTGCTCTTTCATAAGAAATACGAGTTTACGTAGCACACATCTACTTTTCATATCAGTTTTCAGCAAATCTAAATAATATATATTTCTAGATGTTAAGGCATACCGTCGTCCTTCGTTTTGAATATGTCTCGGAGTGGTGTTGTATGCCCGTTTGCATTCGATGCCAATAATTCCACATGGTATTCCGTTCCACTTAGTAGTCCTGTTAGCATCGCGTGCATTTGTTCCAAGCCATTCGATAGAGACTTGTCAAACATAAGAACAGTCCATGAGTCTTGTGATGCTGAACGGTATTGCAGATGAAAAGATTGTGGTATACCGCCGTTAAATTGTGGGCGCCAAGTCGCCTAGGCTGTTGTTTCTGTTATCGTTTCGTTTATGATATAGAACAATGCTGGCTGTTCTGGTTCATCTTAAAATTAAAAGTACTGGCCGTATAACGACTATGTTATATGGTATATTGCCGAAAATAATGATGAGCTGATCTTTGTATTTAGTAAGAATTTATTATCGATAGACAGATATGTTAACTGAAACTCAAGTCCACGATACACTTCACTTAGTCAGTTCAAATGATGCCATAAACAAATATCAACTTGATCAAATACACAATCATTGGTTCATTAAAAAAACCTGTTCAATTTAATTTCGAATTACTCGCTCAATATAAAATATGTCCTCACTTCAAAGGCTTGGTCAATACACTTAAAACGTTTGCTACACTTTCACTTCCTCGACTAACCGGTCCAGAACGGAATCGTTCTTGCGTTTGTACTTGTATAGCAGATATTAGATAAATGACCCAAAGTATATAAAATATATACCCGCATAAAACATATAGATCAATATTTGCGACGCTATATGCATAAAGCGGTGCCTGTAGAGTGTGCCCCATGACGTTTGTAACGTTACATGTAAGCGTGATATTTTGTTGAACAATGTCTGTCCAGAGCTGATTAGGCCAGGAGTAAGATGGGGGTGGGTTGCTCGCTGACTGACAGGCCAATGTTATAGTCACCCCGTACAATATACCCAACCTTCTTCCAATCACTTCCTGACCAGTTATATGCCAAAGGTGTATCGTTGGGATTTTAGATGGATCTGTATAATATATAAAAGACGTTCTGTCGGGATGTAAGCTTGATTAACATGTCGATGAAAGTAAAACATAAATGGTGTATTCATTACAACATTGTACCGCTACAATAACACTACGAATACAATTTATAGAACTTTACATGCCAAAAGTGTATTGTTGTTGATCTGTATAAGATATGAAGACGTTTTGAAGGGATAATATATTAATTTACATGTCGATGAAAGAACAAAATAAATGGTGTATGTATTAAACTTTGTAACGTAACAGTTTCAATACCGATTAAATACATACAACTTTACTTACACAGTACTTCTACCGTCACATTCGAAGTTGCCTGACCTATAACGGCCTCGTCTCGTGTTGGCTGCATGACGTTTTGCGCAGAACATGTGTATTGTCTGTTACTTGCCGGATGCTGAACGTTACTCAGCACCAGCTCATTGTGGTGATCAGTTCCATTAGGTGTCCATGTGTACGATGTGGGTGCAGGATTACTCTGAGTGGAGCAGCTTATCGTAAAACTGCTTCTCTGGATTACCTGTATTGCACCAACTATCGTTATATTGCCTATACGCAACGTAGGGTACAGTGGCGGATCTGGTAAAACATAACGACGTGTTAACTATACGTTAAGAGCCGTTGGAGATACGGGTATATTGATAATCTGATGAAAAGTGAAAAGAAACATTATTAAATGGCATGTCTATCTGAATGCCTGTATTTGTTTATAATTTATCGTTTGACGATACATATTCGCACATTGGAATCAAACGTGAATAAGACCTCAGAAACTTATTTCAATGATTGGATCAACTATAATTCGTCCTTTATTTATTTAAGATTACACCGAAATGTTAACCATTACCTATTTTCCTTGTTATGCTTTGCTGTATTCAGAAACACTTCAACTTACACAATACATTCACTTCCAAAGTTGTTATATTTATTTTCGTAACAACCGACGTGCTGCCACTAGAGTTCATGGTGTTTCTGGCTTGAAATGTAAATGTCCCACTCCTAGAAATATTAATGTTGGCAATTGTCAGTTGCTGGCCAATGTGCGAACCCCCGGGATATGCCCACGAGTACAGATCAGGGTCTGGTTTGCTACTACTGGTGCAAGATATGCTAAATACACTGCCTGCTACGATACTGATGGGACCAGTTTCTGTTTCGCCTCTGTATATGCACACTGGGTACGAAGGGCCATCTGCAATGAAAATCGTGAAACAACCATTGATACGCAAAGTCTAGTATACATATGTATATGGGATTTTATTTGTATATTCCTGATTCTATAAAAAAAAAGTCATAAGCAAAAGCATATTATCTGCTTCTTTAAATTAAAGCATTTTGCTTTGGCAAACACGTGTTTGGTGTATTAAGATACTATTGACATATTCATTGTTTACTTACATAAAATGTGCAAAAGTGGCTTCCGAACTGATTCAACGGACTCCCCGACATTGTCGGCTGTACAGTAAATCGTAAGTCCATCGTCATCTCGTGTTGGAACCACTGTTAACACACTTGTTGTACCTGACTCGTCAGGCATACTATTTGACGAGGTTGTTATATCGGTAGGTTTTGAACCCGGTGTGCCTCTGATCATGAACCATTTGACTCTGGGAGCAGGCACTCCAGCTGATGTCTGGCATTGGAGCTGCCTACTATTTCCCGCAATTGTATAAATATTGGCCATGTCTGGTGAGAGTACTACGGAAGTGACTAGAACTAGAAAGTAAAGTTATACAACAGTGCTGTTAGGTCTTATAAACCAACAATAATATTAAGGACGAATTGTACGATTTTTGTTTGCAGTAAAGCTTATATTTTAACATTCAATAACTAGCGTACATATACTTATGTTGTTAGTGTACATTCAATCGCCCTTCTAGCGCAACATTTACACTTAAAATAAATTATCGATTATTTATCAACGGATTTCGCTCTAATTTGGAATACAGTGTACTTGCTAGGAAACATATTTTAACGTTAAGTCGAAATCTTGATTCGAAATGATACACGATTTTATGAAAAATCATAAAACGAGCAATATCAATGTTAAATAAAACGCTGCATATTGACCCAATTCCTTCAAAAGACACATTTACATGGATCGAACGACTTCAAATCCATTATATTCATACGGCGAACGACTCAAATGTTACACATGCGCCTACGAACAAAGTGTAACGCCTTAAGACGCAATATTATTACATCCCCGTTTTGTAGCGCGATTGATGTTATTTGTTCTGAGTTCAAATTCATATTCCCATTGTTTGAATCAACTCATGCATACGTGAATATTTTATTTCTTAGATTGTTTTTAAATCAATTAAACAGAACCGTTATTAAGAAGCCCTATCTTAGCAATATATGCATATTAAAAATACTCCAAACGTTCGTATTCTATTTAAAGGGACTGTCCAACTGAAAAAGCGTCGTTCGACGCGAAACGATATTGTTATGCTCCGGTACGTGGGTCTTATGCTATTATCATTAAACGCAACTCTTTGGCTTAAAAGTTCAACAGGTTTTATTCATTAAACAACACAATTCATACGCATTCATAAATGCAACATCAATAAGTCTGAAAGTAATTTCACAACACGGTAACGCAGTTTAACAGACGATTTTCACCAGCAAATAATATTGTATCGCAAAGATTCAATAACGCTTCTCTTCAAAATATTAATAAAGTTAAAATTGTAATAAGTTGCTAAATAGCTCAATAATTCAATGAACAGTTTACACGTTATTACTTTATGGTTCAATATTAAATTATTCAATACTAATGTTAAGATTGTTACTTTAAAATTACTTTTTAGAATAAAATGGGATAGATCTTGCCCCTTTAAAGATTTTACTTAGAATGCCCGTTAGAATGCTTCTTGTGACCAAAATTTGGTCACTTTTTATAGCCGCGGCGTTCCATTTGTGACCAGAAATTGGTCACTGTTACCCAATGTTGGTCACTGTGACCACATATTGGTAACTGTGTGACCGAAAAGGGGTCACAATAAAGTTTGTGACCAATAATGGAACGCTAGCACGGTTACTACTATTAAATCATAAAATAGACTTTAAATGACCGACTAACACAAAACAGGCTAGCCTATAAGACCTAGAAATTAACCTCATGTCTGCTAATAATAGTACAGTTTTCTTACCTAATGGTTAAATATAGCTCTGCTGGTACAAACGTAAACACAGTAGTAAGTTGCTATGACAAATTACCCATAATTCAGCATACCAATGTGTACCAAGATGGCGGCCGGTGAAGAAATGACACGCCAATTTATAGTGAAAAATGCATAAAACAATCATAATTACGAAGATTATCAGTCAATACATATGGATAAATACAATATACCTGTATATCAACTCAATACAGTGCTTTAAGGTATGAACAGATTATTAATGTTATGGATATTTGAGTTAAAAGTGCGTTTTGGAACAGACAGTCTCAAAGTCAAGCTACACAAGAAAGAACAATTTCCAAGTTTCAGGTTAAAATGGCAAGTAACAAACATGATTTGATTTATATGTTATGGGATCTGTGAATATTCAGATACATACGCATATGCTTACTTATTGTGTTTGTTAAAAACACAGACAATTGGAATAATGCTGTCAAGACAAGTATTTAAAGAAAAGGTAAGACATAAGATAAAACCCCAGTTTATATCAATACCCTCATGGTCACAGTACATGTGACTTACCCAATATAGCCTCAATGGTCACAGTACATGTGACTTACCCAGTAGCCTCAATGGTCACAGTACATGTGACTTACCCAATATATCCTCAATGGTCACAGTACATGAGACTTACTCAATATATCCTCAATGGTCACAGTACATGTGACTTACCCAGTAGCCTCAATGGTCACAGTACATGTGACTTACCCAGTAGCCTCAATGGTCACAGTACATGTGACTTACCCAATATAGCATCATGGTCACTGTACATGTGACTTACCCAATATACCCTCATGGTCACAGTACATGACTTACTCATTATAGCCTCAATGGTA
>VMBQ01009235.1:0-26910 GCA_007657795.1 Dreissena rostriformis
AAATGTTATTACCATTACGTAAACAAATGACCATCAATCCAAATCGGTCCCACATTTTGCGAGCCCCTTTTTTTTAGCTCGCGCACCGCCTTGTTCTGTAACACACGCACCGCCTCTTCCGTCCCCAAACCCTGGGGCTGTCCCTGTACAAATTGTTCAACAATTATTATCAGAGCTCATTGGGGTGTAAAGATCACACCTATTCATTTCAAAATCAGCCAACTTATTTTTCATAAAAAACGACCTACTTGTTATTTCAAAATAAACCCATGTACATTTCCTATAACATACGACGATAACTAAAAACAGGTATATAAATTATCGGTGTAGGATGATACGCTGGCTGCGTATTTACACTTGATACTTTGATGTATATTGCAATCCATATTTACCGCTGTTGAGTATTTGACAACCCACGCAACCCACCAATCTCCTCGTTATGTAGTTATGACAGTACTCCTCTACAATATTTGTACAAATCATACACCTGCGATTAAAACTGGTGTGTCATGCTCTATTACGACTTGTATAGTAAAATAGGTTCTTGAAATCTGTTCTAAAGCATCGAGGCCAAGAGGTTTGAACTTTGGCATGTAACATCATATAATGGTTCTCTACTAAATTTGTTGAAATCATACCCATGGGGGGTCAAAAGTAACCACCATCCAGGATGTCATGAATTCAATATATAATTTTTATTTAAAAAAATGCCCTTTAAAAACAATAATACCCGAATGTAAATCAATTGGCATTTTACTTTTATAACGTTCCTCTTATTATTGTGTTCATGCCACTGGGGTAAAATTAGGTTACGCACGGGGTGGAATGAACTGTTATATACAGACACAATAACTTCAAACAAATTCTTCCCTGAAACTAATCATATATATATTATATGATGTATATATAATATATATATATTTTTTTAAGCTACCTTACCGCCTATGTTTTATCTTAGGCCGTATACAGCCAATAACCGGGTGTAAATTGGCTAAAACCGGAATTTCGCACACAAAGAATACAAGTTAAACCCCAAAAAAAACAATAAAATCCTTAAATATATTTCATTTACCATTGGCAAATACAAGTACTTGTTACCATTAGTTTTCCGATCAGAAAGCGACTGGCGTTATATATTTAAAGGATGGGGGCACCCTGTCAATATATCCGATTTAAGGAGATTACACCATATTTTAGTTATGAGTTTGGATTTAAAACCTTGTATCTCGTTGCTAAGTTTGACAAATCCATTAAGCTGTTGTTGGTTTTTATACTATTGTATGTTGCAACAAGGTTGGTTGCGTTTAACGTATATTTGTTTTGTATCTATCGACATCTTGACGATTCCGATGGGGATATATATCCAGTTCATGTTAATCATTAAACTTGTTTGCTGAAAAAAAATACGATTTATTCTTAAAATCATTTTGTTTATTTCGCGATGAGTAAAGGCAATTAGCCATTGCTACTGTGTTTTGTTTGGAAATTCAATCTGAAGTGCTGACAATTTATGTAGCACGACACATTGGAAGCTTTAAAGACGTAAATACAGTGTAAAAACAATCAAACAGTTGCTACTTATATACAGTTTGATAAAAAACACACGATACAATATGTCCAGAGGTCCATTGTTTTCTAATAAAGTACTGCATCTGCTAACAATTAATTTTTATGATCAGAGTGTTAACATGTTTATTGGATTAACAAAAAATCCTACATTACAACGAAACATTTAATTGGAAAGTAACACTGATATTATTTTTTTTCGTCATGTCGTTCATCTTAAAATGTCATTAAAATCAAAAAGAATTTATTTGAAAAGCAATTATTATTTTAATGTCACAGCCGGCTTTTATGAGCGTAGTATTTTCCATTAACCGAATTCCAGTTTCCCAGTTTCCAGTTTATTAATACATACAATAAATGCGATATGAGGTATACTAATACAGATACAGGACAGGCTAACCGAATTCGAAACCGCCCGTAATAATTAATGGGGTGTTTTATGGTAACGCCCGAACGCTCGTATCATTGGAAATATAATAATATTTAACCGCAATAATATATTTAGACATATCTTAAATTTACTAATGGCAAAAAACAGCTTATATGTTGCTTGTACCAGTTTGAAAGGATGGGAACACCCTGGTAAAGTAGATCAACACATGTAGCATAACTTTAAACGTTAACACGGCTGTCGCTGGATGTGCTTTACTTATAACTTTGAACATTACGGTATTAGTTTGGCTTTGTATTATAGCGTCTCATTTATGTAATTTTACACCAATCCCGCTTAAATTCGGTACCGTGACATGACGATGCATCGCCACGAACGACCGCTATCGATACAAATCGTTCATATTATTTTGCATTGATTTGCATAGAAAAAATAAAAACTGTTATAGTTTTCGGATATGTCTATGTCAATTGCATAATTATGGCAAACGTGTTTGTGCTGGGCTTATAATAATTGAAATAACGGAAAAAGGTACTATACAATTGAACAATTTTATAACTTTTGTAAGTGACTATTTAAACACCTATTGTATTTTTATTTTTTTTTAAACTCTTGACAACGTCATGATTTCACTTTTTGGGATGTTGACAAGCTCACGCGATCACAAAACCCTGTATATTTTGTACAATCACCTTTCGTTAATAGCACAAGAAATACAATTTGTAAAGATACGGCAAGGTACGTTTGTGCGTCATAAACATTATGAAACAACATATAACTAGGTGGTATATAACACCTGTTGATTTATAATGTAATTTGTTTAACTCCATCAGTAGGCCCGACATTCGCAATCGCGTGTTTTGATTATGTACCTGTTTCTGCCACTGGTATTCCCATAATATTTTTATGTAAGTTCACTGATGGTATCTTTTATAGCTAAGTAGCTATACATTTGTTTTAGTTCACTTTAATGTGTAAGATTATATTTAAAAGGATTTTCGCCGCCGGGTTATGTCGATTGATGAACTACTTAAAATGGTTAGACTGGTTGACGGTTGTTACTAATGTCGTAATAATTATGCAAGTCTTATTTCTTAGATAAAAAATATACCTACCTAAATATAAATGTAACCGCTTTTTTATGAAATATGCGTGCTGGGTGGTTCTTTGTACCAAATTTCATCAACCTTGACACATGATTTGTCCTTGAAGTGTGGTAAACAAGTAGTCCACCTTGTTGACGCTCTCAAATATTAAGCTACTTTTTATATGGGTAATATTTGGAGCGTACAACGGGGGAAAGACCAAAACAATGGTGGAAAGTTTTCCTTCTCTGTCTATATTGTTGCGCAAGTATTTTGTGCGCAACATTCAAGCTCCGATATCAGACAGTTAATATCAACGGATTGCAATAATATTTACATACCTGTGTAGATAATTCATTTCTCGATAATGTTCCGTAAGAATTATGTAATGACTNGTGTCGACAATCCGCATTTGTTTGATTGGTTGATATTTAAATCTGTTTCAAAACATGGCGTGAGGTTAGTAATTGTGTTGCGATTTAAGCAGACGTTTAACTCAAGAATTATTGCGTTTCTAACTTCATTTCGACGATATTTGAGGTAAAGATGGACTTCGGAACTAAAACTTAATGACTTGGTAATGTTATTTTGCAATTTTAAGCATATTTAAAAAAATCATGAAAAAAACGTTTGGCGTTTCTAAAAAGAAATAAGGCTAGGCCGATAGCACTATCTAAATGTTATATTGTATACAAGTATATAAAGACGCTATTGCATGCAACACTTTGGATGGTAATCCTTTCAGCGTCGCTTTTATCTATATAATAACCTGAATATGTTTCATATACCCGTACAACTACATACTAATTTCATGTATCACGTACGCCACACACTTCATTGTATGTAAATCATTTCACTTAAATATCATTTATGGCAAAATAATTATACTAGAACTGACACTTTCGTGCCTAAAATTCTCCACATGCCACTTTTTGTGGTGGCATTGGCCATTCAGTTTTCAGACCTTGTTTCCAAACAAAGGCAAGCTTCCTACTTATACAGTTTCATCTTGATACATCATATAATATTGATATAGGCAATAACTGTGAAATCATTAGATCAGGAGTTATGGTCTGTATATGGTTCTTATTCACTGCACATTTCGTTATATGAGATCTACCAACATATTGAGCAAACGTTGATACCTATTATAACGTAAACGATATGCTACGGGCAAAATTTAAGGATAAAAACTAGTACAAATCAATACTGATTAAGATATGGTAGCAAGAGTTATGGCTCTCAATTTCTACACATTTCCTTAATGATATATACTAATCCAATACGTCTCAATTTTCAAGATGGTTCCTGTTATTATTATATTAATATCAACGCAAGCGGTTCAGTTCGTGTGTACTGCACATCCCCTAAATGAGATACAGTTACCTTTTGCTTTTCATGTTGCCATCTCTTTTACTTTCAAGATTTGCTTCAGATAACATATTTAAAAACAAACATTATGAAAGAGAAATACCTTATAATATATATATTTCTAAGCATTACACACAAATAAGGCTGATTTGAACTTGCCAATGGATAAAAAATATTCAATCGGCTTACAATCGGCTTCAAGAATTTGATAAATTATCATGTGATACGCCACTCTTCAGTTTCACCTATAGAAAGGTATATAACGCTGTCACGAATTGTGTAAAATTGAAGTCTGACTTATATCCCTTTTTAAAATAACCATATCGGTATGAAACGGGGCGACCATACTGAATCATTGTCAGTGATGTACACTCGTCACGTTATTTTTTGTGAAGTAAAACACTGGACATTTCTGTTCATGAAAGTCGTGAATACGTTCAATACAAACATACCCTCATACTGTGTTTTTAAATTATCAGAAAATGTATAATACAGTCTGAACGTGTATAGAGAATCTACAATACTAGGAACTAAAGATTCATGTATGGGCAATATAACTGCAAGATTGGCAGTAAGTCAATGGGAAGGACAACATGTGGTCAGGTGATGTGGGTGTACTGAGTGTTAAATTGAAGTATCATAGTAGTTAGTTATATTAAGTAGAAGTCATGTTAAGCGAACGGTTAATTTTGGTTTAACTAAGAATTTTTACCATCTTATGTAGTTTATGTTGAAAATAAAGTAAATATCAAGGTACAAACGGCCACCTGAAAAACTTTGCGAAAACAAAATTTTGCAAACTTAAGTACCCTTTTTCGTTAAGATTGGCCTCTTTGAGATAAGGTATGCGATTAAAGCCTTATTTTTTTAATAATAATTGATTATTTTTGCTTTAAAAATGCGTCTTTTTCACTATGAAATTTAGGAGAAAAATTGGTCTTCCCTCGGGATGTTTGCATTTTCCCATGGCATTGTTCGTTAACCAATTGGATTTTTCGTTTTTTTCCCATGGGATCGTTTTCCCACTTTCTGAAAGAGAAATTCGAAAATCGAAAAAACTGTAAAAGTATGTGTGCTGATTTTTGTTCAATTTTCTTCAATAGAACAAAAATCCCCCTTTTTATATGGAAAACAAATCCCATCGAAAATGAAAATTAGCCCATAGGAAAGGCTATTTTGAAAAAAAAAGGTTATGAATGAAAGAAATGGAAATATTATATAAAAACCATCAATAAATGATCACAAAGAAGCTTTTTTCGCAAACTTTATCTAAAATATAAATAGCTTAAACACTCGTCCCTGGATGGGTATTAGGTTTGCTCAAACTTGAATATTCATATGAGAGAGGCTTATCAGCAGCTATCATTAACAAGTAATAAAACTGACACCACGGTCCACGGTATGCCACCTGGCTAATTAATAGCATTTTGCTCTGGGAGCTTAGGAAACAGAACTCCTGTGCTCTGATAACAGTTGCAGATAAAATATAATAATTGAGTTCATACAACACTGGATAAGACAATGCACAGTCATTTCAGACTCTAACAATAAATATGTTATTTTCATTTTGTTTACATTTTGTGTACATGATGAGAATGCTACATTTGAAGATGCAGCAGGTAAGTNATCGAAACATTTGAATTCACACGTTTAGTGTTCGGAGTTAACTCGTCCCCATAACTAGCCCAGTATGTATCTCAACATAATGCTGTGTTGCATGCTGACATTTATCCGATGGCGGCTGAGACAATTCTGAAGTCTTCTTACATGGACGATAGCATGGATTCTACGAAAAACGTGACAGAGGGAATAGACCTATGTAGACAATTGAGAGAGCTGTGGCAGAAAGCTGATATGCATGCCAGAAAGTTGATTTCAAACTCACTAGAAGTGTGAGAAGATAGAGCAGCAGAAATAGATTTAGGATCAAGAAATCTGCCAACAACTAAAGCTATTGGAATATCCTGGCAAGCAAAACATGATGAATTTATATTCAAAGTCGGTGATGAAATGACCATGCCCGATGAAATCACAAAGAGAAATGTCTTGAAGACTGTTTGTAGGATATTTGATACTTTAGGTTTTTTAGCGCCATATGTAGTGCGAGGGAAACAAGCAAATTCGTAGAATTTATATCCCCCGCAACATATATTTTGTTTATGGATGGGTGCAAATCGGACGGATGAACAAACTACGATACAAAGGGCCATTACTCCGTTATTAACNTCGACCGATTTTAACTACGCAAATTGAATGAAAAACCTTTAAACAAACATTTAAATAAGCACCTTCTTAAACTTCATAACAAGATTTATTTATGAAAACTTCACATTTAACTAAGGCCTTAAAACAAGTCTTGTCACCATAGGATGACATTTGCCCCCTTTTTCCACATTTTTGAAACATTAATGCAAAACCTAAACGCAAAGTGTGACGGAAATTCAGACGGACAGACTGATGGGAAGTGCAATCACTATATGCTCACCTTCAGAGGCATAAAAAAGAAGTCTTGTTTCCAGTTACCCGACCAACCAGGTTTTTAAACAACTAACTCAAAAGTTTTTTCTGTTACAAAAATATTTTTGCGAACGCCGCACAACAAATCACAACAGTAAATCTGGTCATTCATGTCGTTAACTCCGTCTGTAATCGCCATAATCGCATCATGGAGTAATAGATAATCCACTGATAAGAGATAGCATGACGGGCGTATCGAATCACATTACACAGTCATGTACACGGACACAGATGCACCGGGAGAAATTCTCAGGTAACTTTCCGGTTGCCAAACTGTGCTGTTTAGCATCCAATCGGTAATGAGAATGCGTATGAGGGCGGGGTTAACTGGTGACCATTATTTTGTATTGACATCCTTCATGAAGTAAGCGTTTATTGCAGATTAATTAACAATGAATCACAGTTTTACCATTTACGTAATATAAACCAGTTATTAAACAGAACAATAAAGACGGTGTTGGGCATCATTATCACACCTTTTTACCGTAAACAATTACTGTAAATGTATGAAAAGTTAAATGCAAATGGTGAGCGATCAATTTCTTACGGCTAACAAGTTGTGAAAACAATACCCGTTATTTTTGTATGCGGTAACAATTTAATTTCAGTACAAGTATATTTCATCATGTCCATTTATAGAACTGAAATAAACCATTTTCTACAACCACGTGGTAATATTTGCTGCTACAAATCCCTTTGTACGCAATGCACAGCATCTACAGCCTATAAACCAAACTTCACATGTGTGCCTTGTAAAACCCGTGTTTTACACAAAATGAAAACAAAATGTCTGCGTCCGCAGATATTTCAGATCAAAATCGTCACGATAAATGTTGAACACCTCTAACACAAATATTTCAAAGATTGCTGAATACAACTGCTAGATACATGGACAGCAAACGAATATATACACAAGAAATTAATGTGATTGTTAATCATTGTTTCTGAAATATATTGCAATGTAAAAAGTTTGAGGTATGAAATGGAATGCTTTGTTTTGTCGAGATTATGTAAATAACATTGTTTTTATTTGCCAGTAATACATACTTTTGTACATGTATATATACATTTGTATTATACATTTTGTATTGCATAATTTTTTATGATTAATTTGCACCAGAGAAAAATTATTTGTATTCTCTCATCTGGTTTTGAAAAAAAGTAGATCTATTAGCGGGATGGGCATTTTTATTTTTATTTTTAATTGTCAAGACCAAATGATAAGGAGGGGCCGTTTAAGTTGGTGACGCTTTATATGAGATGTCAAACGTTACAGTGCAGTCTCATTTTGGTTCATTTAAAACTACAGTCCACTCTCGTTATGTCGACATCGGATATCTCGATATCCTCGATATGTCGAAGTAAGCTCAATGTCCCAACTTTTTTCCTTCTTTATCTATATAAATAAATATCGGATATCTCGATTTTCGTTATGTCGAATAATTCGATATGTCGATATAAAATTTTGTCCCGAGTCCCGATTTTACATGTATTTACTGTGGTTTATCTCGAAGTGCGAATAACTGTCCCAGTGTCGGCAAAAGGTGAGAAAAATTTTCTTTGATACTTCACCGCCCCGCTTCGCCCGGCTGCTCCCGATACTGTGCGGTAGGAAATCGATCCGTTGATTGCATCAATGATCACACGTGTGTAATGTCGTTAGCAATTAAAACTTGAGTAAGGCCTGTCACTTTAACTGTCACTTTAACATCAATTAACTGCAATTAATGCACAGCCTGCCGAAAGGCCGAAAGACTATTTGTTTTTACAAACAACATTCCAAAATGCATTGAGTAATAAAGATAATAAAGACAATAAAGACAAGACTCAAAATGGCTTTTTATTTTTTATTTTATAACCGATTGAACTTTGCATTTCAAACTACAAAATGTTCAGTATTCTGGAACGTGATTTACGCATGTTCAGATGGAAAACCCTCGTCTTGATTTGACGTCAATTGCATCANTATGGCCCTAAGTAAGAGATATGCCAGCATGCTAACCGTCTTTATGGCTTGTTAATTATACGCTAATGTGACCCTGCTGATAAGCCTCCCCTAGAAGCATTTTCTAAATTAACAACCTCAGTGCCCATCCAAGTAGGAGTGTAAAGGAAAAAGGTACTTCAGTTTGCAAACTTTAGGTTTCGCAAAGTGTTTGCGGTGGCCGTTTACAATTAGTTCAGATGATGAAAGTGTGTTGGTTGTGTTAAAAGACAGCATCCACATGCGAGTATCAGCGCTTTGTAGCAAGCGATATTAGTGCTTGACAACACTTGTTATTTTGGGCTAACCAAGAGTTTGGACTTTCTGATCAGTTTCAATCCAGCAATTGGCTAATGTCAAGGTTAAAAATGAGTTTGAATGATTCGGGTGTGTTGATTGTGTTTAAAGACATCATTGTTGCAAGTATCAAAACTTTATAATAATGGGGTATTGATGTTAGACGAAAGAAGATAATGACTGCAAAGATAGACACCATGGTAATGTCACTAATTGACTTGCCCTACCTGCCCTTTTGAACTTTAATACGCAAGGGAGGGCGTGCGTCTGCTTAAGCAAACCTCTTAATCCCTCTATAGATCACCCTATAATCTACGTACGCACATACTTTTAGCACAATACCTTCATCCTTACGGAAGACATACGCAAGTTAATGAGTGCTAACCCTTTATCTTTTTTTAGAAAAAGAGACCTTGACATTGATCAAACTGGCCTCAAGTGCCATTTCGTACTAGGTATGCATGTCAGCTAGAGAAACGCGTTACATGCTAATGATAACCTGAGTTTCCTAAGTACAAAAGTGCAATAAAGGCCATAATTTTGCCAAATGGGCCTTTGTCCCCGACCTTGCATGATGATCCCGAAGGCATGAGTGAAGTCTCAATTAAATACATGTAGTAGTTTCAGAGTAATTTACCCACCCCCTCCCACTTGTTACACGCACACTTAACTTCAACCTGAAATTCAACTTGCACACAATATTACCTAAATTTGTAAGAAACCTAAATTTTCTAAGAAAAAAAAACGGACATACTTCTGATAATTTGCATGACAGACTTATATTCATTGGTCCATCAATTGGCATGAAAATGAATGACATGTGTGAAGTTTACATGAACTATCTGTAAGCGTTACAGAATGTACTTGATGCCTTCATTAATAAACCTGAATTTCAACTTACACGCAAACATTAACCATACTTTTAAGTACAGTAGGGAAAACAATCCTAAAAAGCTCGTCACAGTTGTAGGTCTTGGTCAGTGAATGTTCATAAAGACTTTTAACACATTTGTTTGTTTTCTTTCAGTAACCTGACATAACGACTCATGGAATACAAGTAATGAATTCGAATATTTGCAGTATGTAAAGATGAACGTAAACTGAGACCTAAAACGTGACCAATTCTTATAAAGATGCTATTCGACTAAAATACTGGTCACATTTGCTAGTGAATTTATATTTTGACCAGTCAGAAAAAGGTAAAGTTTTAAATGAAACATATGTAGTGGATTAAGAGAAACATACTTGTTGAATCCACACCTTAGCCTGCATTGTCTAGTATAGGAATAGCGTCAATGTCACAAAAAAGATATGCCCGTCATAAAAGATGTTTTAAGGGAAAGATTGAACAACGTCAACATTTATTTCTCTTAATTTACCGTTGGCCTTAAATTGTGTATCTTTACCTTCGACATATGGAATTTGTTATAGTCTTATAATAGAATTATGCTTTCAACTACCTCAAAGATATATACAAAATAGTTAATTCTCTCAAGACTACGTTTTGACCTTTTACCTAGATTTTTGACCTTGATCTTGCGTGTGACACTCCGTCGAATTATTCTGATCAGCAGATTTCCCAAACAAACTGTCTGTCCGACGGACAAGACAAACACATTTTGAGTGGGTCAGATACTTTGTTTTAACTAGGCCCGACCGTTCGACTTCTAAAGGATTAAATCATGTATAAAATTTGAATATAATCACATTATATCGGAGCAATCGAATACAACTATGGTATATTGTTTTTGTTTTGTTTAACAAATATTTATTTTAATGAACCCTAAAGTTGTAACAGTTTGTCGTCACCTGTTGAGAACTGGTTTTCAAACAATACAAGCTTCCTACCTATAATGAAGCACTTATAACGAAGTTCCATCTCGTTACCTCATATAACCTTGGACAAAAGTTCACCATGAACATTAAAAAAGCTAATTTCTGTGAAATTTGACAGCAGTTATGATTATAATGCACTGCATTTTCACTCATTGAGATCTTCCACATATTTCAAATACTTTGATGATTTAAAGTTCAAAGCATATACATCTGATATTTGTTTAAATAAGGTGTAAACAAACTTTTATTATAAAAACTTATGAAGGACAATAGCTATAAAATATGAAAAATTGAATACATCATTTAGTTTTCGAGATATGCTCCGGGGAAAATGTATTAAAGAAAAAAAGAACAATGGGCATGATGTTACAGAATATCTAAATTAAACATGGGGAAGACAGTTTGTAATTATTAACTTAGAATAATAGAAAATACACATGCACAACTTCATATCATGAGGAACATTGCCTGCAATATTGAAAGCAGGAAATTGTAGGAGAACTGTCTACGGACAGACAGACAGACGGACGGACAGAAAGACGGGTCAACGTCCATGGTGACTCCAGTAGACCCCTATTTACTTTTTATCGAGGGGTATAACAAGTTAAAAAAATAAAGCTTAAAAATTAATCCGTTTTCCACCTCGTTATCAAAAAAACAACAACATGTACATTTCACATAACTAAAAACATATCTGCACATAATCGTAGACGCTTACTGCGTATTTACACTTGTTACTTTGATGTATTTCGCAATCAATATTTAACGCTGTTGATTATTTGACAACACGCGCAGCCTATCAACTCCTCGTTATTAGCTTTTGTAACAGAATTTGTACATTATTTTATGGTCTTAATATTTAATAACTTCAATGGTGAATTGTGTAATCCTAATTTTTGAAACACGTTGAAAGTTTAAATAAATCTCACTTTACTGATATGTGCGGAAGCATGAACCATTGAATGTAAACGACAATTTTTCCGTTTTGCACACTGACCTGACCAGCCATTTAATGTATGGTCAGTAATATTTACGGTGCGCCTCTCAGATGCCCTATCGATACATTTGTTCGTTTTCTGACAATGTCTTTGTCAATGGTGTTAAAGAAGATCTATTATTACGTTCTGTTACGTTGATGAACAAATGAATGTTTAAAACTCGAAGTAGATCCCTAAGATTTATGGGGCTATCCACCACATCCGCAAGACAACACCCTGGTTGTGCCGGTCGGTTATCAGCGATTCCATTGGTACTCCTCAAAAACGAAAGAAGGCAGACATTATGTTTCTAAATCGTTTCTGATGGAATAATTTTCAAGCATTACATGTTATTAGCAAATCTGAACAGGGAGTGATTGAGGTTGTGTGCTGTTCGTTGTCCATTGAAGTGCCCGTCTGCAACCATTTGCTCTAAATGGCATCTTTTAAAAAGATATGTTTCGCGAAGATTCACTAAAACGATTATTGGTTTATCTTTTTTTTTAAATGATTGTAAAAGTGGAAACATGAAAAATGAACTAAAAAAGCTCATAGGTTTAATATTTGGCATGTAGCATCATACATATAGATTTGGTAAGTAAGCGGTACGTGACAATAGATAATGCTCCTCTTCCATGTTTGTTCGAATCATGCTACTGAGATAAAAATTGGGTTCTAATGCTTTATTTAGACTTGTATAGTTAAATAAGTTCTTAACATCTTTTCTACAACAACAAAGCAAAGAGGTGTAATCGTTGGCATGTAACATCATATAGTGGTTCTTTACTAAGTGCGTTGAAATCTGCCCATAGGGATCAAAAGTAACAACGCCCCAAGGATCATATGATTTTAATATAGAAAACATTATTAAAACAATTGCACCTATTTAAACGACAAAATTGTTGCATGTTTCATCATATAGTGTTCCTCTACTTATTTTGTTCGACTACTGCCCCTATGATACAAATTCGTCACAAACTGAATGGGGTGAACTGTTTTAAACATACCAAATAACGTTAAAATCTCTACTCTGAAACTACTCTTTCATATGTATATATAGGGTCAGTAGTATGGATTATGTGCATGAAAAATAGCTCATAATTCTAACAATACGTCCAATAATTTAGACTACCGGTACTCTGAAACCACACAGTTTACAGCATTGATAGTTTGCATTCGGTCCAATCAATTTAATATTGTACGGCGGGCAATACGACAGCCTAAATTCCTTACTTAAAGATCGTCTACACATTAAAATAATTAAGCTGTTCAATGGTGCACGAAATCAACCAAACAGTTACATAGAAGCTCAGTACAAACAATTTAGGGCTAACATATTATATCGTGTACAAACAGGCAAAAAGCTATTCGGCCAAATACTTATTCTGTCCTTTACGATAATCTACACATTCAGTTCATTCAGCTGTGAACGTTAAAGCTACACCCAACCAGTCGTAAAAGATAAGTTGAAAATACAAGCTTGGGTAAGCACGTATGTACGTTCGTAGGTACGGACCAGCGGAAATGAGCAATTCGTAATGCCTCCAACGTTGTGAAGGCAAAAAACATCAAAGTGCCATAATTATATGAAGTTTACAATAGTTGAATATAAATGACAAATAGCCATAATTAAGCCGAATTTTGTTTCAGTCAAACATTTTTGCTTTACTACCATCTTAACATTAAGCCATTCAGATGCTGAAGTTTGAGCGAATCCACAAATGTCAACGAAAACGCTGATATGTGACAAGCATATTTATTTACATCATTGAAATAATAGCAAACTATCAGACTCATTACGTTGGTACATGTAAATTGCGAAGCAGAGTTTGGTTTCTGAAAGTCATCAAAAGATCGTCATCCTTAAAGTTGCTATCGGCAGCAGCGATTGGCGTAAATGCCAATTAAACATGTGACATATTTTTAAACAGTAATCAATGAAACACGCAATCATGAATAGTTATTTGAAATAGTAGTAGACCCGAGTCTAAAACAGGCTCAAACTACCCCTCATTTCTGGTCCTATGTGCAGAAGCCAAATCCGTTGCAGTGCTGCCCCGGCGAACACTGGGGCGTGCACACCATTCCCACGTTATGACCTCTGCAAAATCACCACACACAAAACATATGAATACAAAATACATTATACATAATGCATAAGCATGATTGTGATTTGACGTTGTATCTTTAAATGTTAAATGTATATAATTATTGTTTTAATTCAAATATTTAATCCTGACCTTGGGTCTATTTATCTAGTTATTTCGAACACCACTCTGCCATCCTATTATTTATCACTTCTGCAAGGTCAGCTGAAGCCCATTTATGTAGACCAAAACATCCTGATGCTCAAGTGCTAGGTGGGTTTGTGAGATTGAATTCTCACCTAAACCTTTGCTAAAGTCACTTGTGTGCAGCAAGTGAGCTTAAAAGTGGATATCAATTCTGCAAACAACCTTATATGCCAGCAAAAGGCATGTTCCGGATAAATTGCTCAGGATGTGGTTAAATGTCATTGACACTTAATGGTGACCTTGCTCTTTTAACTTGCGACCTGATTTATGTGCTGCGAAATGTATGATCCGTAGAACAAAATTAATTCTTCAATTATTATATTTGACCCTGAACTATGACATTGGTCTTGATATCTGTTCTTGACATCTTTAATGTGTTTCATTTCTGCAAAGAAAGTTTTTTGAAAATTCTTCGGTTCGACACAGTATTTTTTTCCGGACTAAATGATATGGACTGAAGTCTTCATAAGACCATGGAATTGATATTATATGCGGACCCAAGTAAATGTGTGACAACCATTGACAACATGACCATNAAAAAAAAAAAAAAAAAAAAGCCTTAAAGCTTTGCCAACATTTGATGAAAAATTAAGTGCAACATAGCTGCAGAAATACATTCAGACCATACTAATTGACACATTATCCTTAAGAAATCTAATTCTTCTTAAATATTACCAAATCCTACATAGGACGTACAATTTAAAAAATGTCCATTTGCCATAAATAGCCGTTAAATTGAAACAAAACCCTGCTCGACAAAATCTGCATTATATTCTGTTTGGCATTTGCGTTTACATTAACGCTACATTATGTTAAAAAACATTGCCCTTTAAACTTACATGATTGACTCTTTGACAACATTACCATGTAAATTTACACTATATACCGAATAACAACATTCTCCGTAAAAGTTATATCATTTCCCTTTTTGTTACGATATTACCATGAAAATTTACAATCTATTCTGTTTACAAACATTACTTGTACAATTTACATCATATTCTGTTTAACATTACCCGTACAATTGACACTATTTCCTGTTTTACATCAGTTTCCATTTAATTTTCAATATATACTGTTTGCCCAACTTACCCGTAAAATTTACACCATCCAGACTGGCAACTTCCGGTACAGCCGGTCCCGATGAAGCAGACAGATTGCAGACATCCCAAGGGGCATGCTGTTATAAAAAGCAAATAAATTAATGTCCTAAAAATTAACGCATAACTGTAACCGTCACTTAATAATACATAGATTAACTATCCATTACATACATTGTTCATTGTAATTATGTGTGTATTTGAGCATCGCTCTGGAAAAACGGGATTTAATTCATGTGCGTAAAATGTTTTCCCAGATTAGCCTTGTAGTCCGCACATGTTAAACAGGGACGGCGCTGTCCGTTTTAATGCAATCTTTAGTTTAAAGAAAGTTTCTTCTAAGCGAAACTCCATTTCAGGCGGAAAATGTCGTCCTTGATTAGCGTGTGCCTACTGCACAGCCTTATCTAATATGGGTCGCCACTTAACGCAGATTCATTAAGCCCCGTTTTCCCAGATCGCGCCTCAAATAAAGAATAAATTTAGATTACATTAATTTTGTATAGTGTGTTATTTTTGTGTTTTTTTTTAGAAAATTGCAGTTATGTCTATTTGCACTTACAGACTTCAAGGAATCTTTGGCTGCTCATCGCGCTGCTGACCAGTCCTAACACGACACACACGTAGACAAACTGCAGAAAGAAACACAGCCCTGATTGAGTGGGCCAATACCAAATATATGCCAACGTGTGTAAGGAGAATAGTTGGGAGTGGACTGGACATGGTGACCTAGACTTTTAACTAAGCTCAAGCAAACATTTACTACAATCACAATTTATGTTTTTTGTGTTTAATAAATTAATTGTATCAGATATGAAGTCCATCCTTATATTCTACACGGGGGGGGGGGTGAACGTAAATAATACATATGCAGTTTATTTCAGTGTCTGTATAGTAGATATAGTAGTTTTGTTTTAGTTTGTTGACAATTTTAAAGGGACTTGTTCACAGGTTCTCGTATTTAACGCATTTACACGAAAGTGTCTTTAATGTAATTTACTTACACAGCTCAAATATTTGGAATAGATTTAAAAGATTATCATGACATTAAATAAAAATATGTCGGTCCTGGGGCTCAAACCCTGGACCTCTAGAAGCAAAAGCTGACGCTCCAGCACTAGAACCCGCCGGCTTGAATATTTGAATAGTTATTCAAACGCTATCTTGGTAATACACGTTTGCTTAATTATCGATGAAAAACTTTTCACACGCTTTTTATTTTTCCAATATCGATTGATGATTTTCATTAAACAAAATCAGATTTGCAACATTTTTAAGTCAGGAGTGTCATTTGCTTGTTTGAATGTATGAGTCTTGTTCTGATAAAACTGGGCATAATGGATGTGCGTAAAGTGTCGTCCCAGATTAGCCTTTGCACAGGCTAATCAGGGACGACACTTTCTGCTTTTATGCCATTTTTCGTTTAAATGAAGTCTCTTCTTAGCAAAAATCCAATTTAGGCGGAAAGCGTCGTCCCTGATTAACCTGTGCGGACTGCACAGGCTAATCTGGGACGACACTTTACGCACATGCATTATGCCCAGTTTTCTCAGGGCGCGACTCATATTACACAATTCTTTTTTAATCTGTTAAACATTTGTTGAGGATTGTCATTTGTCCAATCTGTGAACAAGTCCTTTTAAATGATCGCTATATTTTCATTCAGGTTAAAGGGTGTGGTAATAATATAATTGTCATGGCAAAAAACTTAACACATTCAATACTTATTATAATTCCGAACTCCGAATATATGTTTTAATGTACGTACAGTAGAGACATACACATTGAAATGGTACATCCACCATACTCAGCTAATGCTTCAAAACGTTAAATGTAAGTAAAATTACAAAAAGAAAACAATATTCAATAAGACTATTTAATATGTGATTGTAAATACAAAATCAAACCGTTGCCGTCATTTTTGTCCGTTTCCTTGGAGCTTCAAACAAAAGCGAGATTGTGTTTATAATAACGTTAAATGCTCTTTCCTTCTAGTTTTATAGTCGGCTGTAAACAAAAGCCGAATTCGTCCGCATAATGCAGGAAGTTTTGGGGATTTTTCACCTGTTTACGCTCACAGCATATCACCATCGGTGTAATGAATCATAATCACAGAATATAAACGAGCTGCCCTCGAACGGGATTGGCAAGTACGTAATTGCACAATCTTAAGGTTAACACTTTTTGCCGAACCATTTGACACGTGAACTGGTTTATCATATCAAGACATACTTCAACAAGTGAAATGCATCGAATGCCTCTCAACGTTTGAACACTTACTTAATCACGGACAGTCGGTGTTCTCATACTTCACTTTATTTTGGCATAATATACATAATCAATATTTTGTAGTATGCAGAAAATACTGGAATGAACTGGAAATATTGTCATTTTCTTGAAAACACAAACAGACAAACTCAAACGGTTTTGTAAAACAGCATGTTTTAAAGTTGATAAGACTTATCCTTGGGTGGACGTATATTTTGCATTCGTATAGTTACAAAAAAACGTGTACATGTATAGCTAAGTTGCCAAAGTTGCGAATATCTTCGAAGCTAAAGCTATATGTGTAAGTTAATAGTTTTGATAATATAACATTAACTATAATTGTTCGGCTATCCTATTAGTTTTCTGACGAGAAGACTCGTGGTGCCATCTGGAATCTCAACACTAAAGTGTAAATTTTAATGGTCTGAATGAACAACAAACTGATAAAAGGCGTATTATTTATATGAAATGAACTTTTGTTGATAAAAATTTGACGTCCAGCCAATAAGAAAATATGAAAATTGATTGGCGCAGTATTACTATAGAAGGCTATATTTAGGGACGAAAAATAAAAGTTTAAAGTAGAATATAAGCCAGAAGCTATAAATTCAAGTTCGTCCCATCCGAGCAATTTCTGTAGCTCGCGCGCCGCCCTGTTAAGTGGCAGACGCATCGCACTCCGTCCCCAAATCTGGCACCGCCCATGTACACATATGTCAACGATTATTATCACAGCTGATTAAAGAGTAATGATCACACCTCGTTATTTCAAAATCAGCCCATGTACATTTACTAGAAAACAGACGATTTCAAAAAACGTGTCTATAAATAGGAGGAGGATGCTCCAGCTGCGTATTTACACCGTTCAACTTGCCACGTTGATGTATTTCGCAATCCATATTTACCGCTTTCTGTTGAGTATTTGACAATACGCGTAAGCCATCAAATACCTCGTTATCTGTTTACGTAAATGAATAAGTAGATTGTGTTATGCTCGTATTGCTTGTTTATCTGCAAAGATGCACTGTATAGTCTTGAAATGCGTCACATGTTGAACATTGAAATAAAGTGCACTCTACTGATATGTGCGGTATCGTGAAGAATTGCATGTAAACCGACAATTTTCCCGTTCTGCACACTAACCACACCAGCCTTTTATGAAGGATTAGTAGGATTTGAGGTGCTCTTCTCAGATACGAAGACGGAAGAAGACAGATGTAACAATTTTATGTATGCATTTGCTTGCAAGAATTTAATGTTATTAGCTTTTCTGAACAGGAAGTGATAGTAGTTGTTTGATGTTCGTTGTCCCGTTCTCTGCCCATCTACTACAATTTGCTCGATTTTTTTAAACAGCTTTGTTCCACGAAAATTCACTAAAATATTATTGTCGGACCTTTTGTCTAAAAAGATGTTAACATTGGAATCATAAAACGGAACTAAAAAATCCTACAGCTTTGATAAGCAGTTGCTATATGACATCAGATAGGTGTGGAATTTGTCATGTAACATACTGTCGTGTTTCTCAAATAATTGTATTCGAATCAAGCCTCTGGGGTCACAATTGGTCACACACGGGATGCGATGAACAGTTTTATACAGACAAAATAACTTTAACAAGTTATTCTCTGAAACTACAGATACATGTATAGGGTCGGTAGTATGGTGTATTTGCATGCAAAATAGCTGTATGGGGTAAAATCAATTATTATTAAAATTGGTAAAATAGAAAAGTGTAGATAACCTTGTTCTCGTATATTTTCTAAATACGACACTTGTTGAAACGACGTATCCAGAATTTTGTGTTTTAAACTCCTCTTCAACTGCTTGATGGATTTCGCTCAAACGTCCACAGCTGAATGACTATAACATTTAGAAGATCGTAAAGCAAGTAGTTTTTGCTGGAACCGATTTCGGAAGAATTACGGCTGGGTGGATGCCGCTAAAACGTTCAGTGCTGAATGACCTTAATGTGTAGATTATCGTGAAGGTAAGAATTCTCTCGGCAACTTATTTGGCAGTATTATGGCCATTTACCTGTTTGTCCGCTATATAAGATGTAAACCCATAAACTGTTCGTACTGAGCTCCTCTGTAACTGTTTGGTTGATTTCTTTTTTATTCCAGCTCAGAAAAATTATAAATATTGAACATATGTCAAACTGTGCGACAGTTACTAGCCTTAAAACAATTAAAAATAAATATGGAAACACAAATGCGTGTAACAGTCATAGATTAACCTAACGGCTTCTCCTTAAGAAATGTACATGCTATTTGCAGCCCGATATTAACCGGTTTGTTAATATAAGTACCATATTTACAATCAGTCCGCAAAACAGGTCAGTTACGTACTGATAAATCTGATCAATTAACGCACGTTCAAATAAACATAACACGTTCGCTCAAATTGAAAAAAAAGGCTCGTCCCGTTTAATCTTTTAGTTGATGCCTTAAGCTTAACATGCAAAAGTAATGCTGAGTGATATAGCTGTCACATTAGCAGGGATTATCAGAATTAAACCGCCGGGTTTACATAATTGTGAAAAAAATCAAATATGACATTATCTATTTATCACTCAAGCCATCGTTATATGAAATGTCAAACTATTGATCATTGAACGATGCAAATTGTAATTATATTAAAGCTTTATTAATTATTAAGACTGCACCGATAAACGACAATATTGCGGTGGCTTTGGGCTGTTACTATACAGCTCGTTGTTTGAAGGCTGTACAATCTCACTTGCAATGGTTAGTGTAACTGAATGCTAATGATTTACCGTGCTCATACCACATTGCGCATATGTTTATACATTTACCATTTGTTAATTGGCAGGGAATTGTTTTTACAGGCGCATTCGTCGCGTCCTGCATTGTAGGTGAAGATTTTTGATTACAGTGTTCAGCTAAATGGTTTACTAATTGATAGCACGTTAATATTAAACTGCTCATAGCAAACATTAAAAAGTGTTTTATTTCAATGTTACTTTTGAGCTTCGATTCAAATGCGTGTATTCGTTTAATTCCAAGTTACGGTGAAAAGTGCAACACAAATAAACAAAGAGAACAAAAAAAAAACAAAAAAAAAACAGATGAACAGTGTAAATTGTTTCGGAATTTTACAACATGAACTGCAGTGTTAGTGATATCATTGGGAACATAAGTTCTATTGCTGGCACGCCTTTAACATGGCCTGGGTGTCCGAACGGAATCCTTCTCGACAACTGTACGTACGTGACGGCTCCTCCTGCAAGTTATATAAAGGAAAACTACCTCTGGATGTGGAAGCTTGTTCCTCCTGTCTTGATTGTGTTTGGAATTGCGGGTAATAAAAAAAAACTGTCTGTCTGTCTGTCTGGTAATATTTGTACGATTTGCGTTCTCTTGCGGTCATCCAAGCGGTTGACCTTCATTACCCAGTACTTGCTTGTCCTCGCCTGCTCTGATACTGTTTTTCTTCTCAATACACCTATGCGACAATGGATGCGGTTCATGTGGAGTTAAGACATACGAGATCAGAATAGCGTCCTTTGCAAGCTTTCAACATTTTTACCTACGCCACCTACCACTTTTCCGCATGGATATGTCATGAAACATGTATCGATATACCCTGGGATTGTTTTCTATACATGAATGTAAACAAAAAAGTTGTTAAATGTGCGCATGCGTATGTACGAGGCCCTTATTTGGCGTCAGTAAAGGGAGGGGATTTCGTACTGTACAGGAGTTTTTTTCCGGACATTTATGTAACTTGTAAATGAATACAGTTCGTTTACACTAGCTATGTATAACATAATATCCATGTTCAATGTCTTCTGGAAAATTGATGACGCTTATCGCATTAATAAACGGTAGATAATTTTTAATTCGGTAGTAAAAACACAGCCATAAATAACTATTCAACTATTCAGTGAATTTATACAGGTGAATTTGTGTCGAGAATTCAATTAAAATAAAAAAATTAATTAAAAGATTTTTTGTTCGTGTTGACCACATCAGTTTCTGTTCAAAAACGAGGCTGCAATAAAGACAATTTAGCTCTTTTGTATAGTTGCAAACAAAAACAGATCTCAAGAACACAGGACAGGCCTTTCTAAATGACCTGATTGTCGCATGCGCGGATGTCACATTTGACTACGACAAAATAAGTAAACATTTCACTTTTGTAACTATTAAAATTGCCTTTTAACAAATTGCTGTTTTCAAATTGAAGAAAACAGGCATCTGTAAGTATGTGCCGAAGCAAATTGTGTTTAAGGATGACAACACACGAAGTAAATTGAACGTCCGGTATATACTGAAGTCCGAGAAGTACCCGCTAACCAGTATGTAGCTTATATGGTCGTGTTTTTGTTTTTGACAATTTAAATGGACTAGTGCACATATTTAAGTATTTTGTTTAAAAATGTTAGCCAATTTAACAATCAAGGAGGCCATTTACGTGCTCGCCAGCGCCAGGAAAAAAGTGACCAGACAAAGCGTACATGGCCGCTGGCGGAGGACGCGATCGCCATCACAGTTGATGCCGACGTCTGGGATGGGGAATTCGAGAGATTCAGCGCAGCTGACGTCAGCCAAGCGGATAAAAACCTTGCGGCCTACAACGATTTCTCCAACGCATATGTTCTCAACACTCTTGTGACGTATCGCTCAGTTATATTAAAGAGTTTTTGAAAACCGACGGAGATCTCGCGACCGCAGTCCATTTGACCGAAGTAGAGATGGTGGAAAATGCGACAAGTACATATAAAGATGCATAGGAGAGCGCCGACGAAGATGACGAACAAGAAATGGAGCCGCTACCTTCTATGTCGTCAGTCATAAAATGCCTCGAGCAAGGTCTCCGATGGCTAACAGAACGGCGGCGCAGACATGTCATCTGTTAAATACATGCATACTTGCACTGGAACGGGCAGTGGCCCGAGATTCGTGGAAAGAGAGGGAATTGTATGCTTTCTTTCCACTGTCACAGTGAATGAATGAAAAAAATGCTACTTGTTGATGTTGGTGTTTTGCATATCTCGCGTATTATATTGTAAAAGTATAAAATTGTTATTATGTAATCGTGTATTATTATACAATACTCTGTACTCTGTACAGGACATGGATGATTAATAAAATTGATCTTTCTTACTGTTTTATCGTTCGTTATGGGTGTTGAATATCTTATTATTCACAGAAAATACTCTTACTATCGATGATTTTCAGAACAAAGTTTGTACATGTAGCATTCATTCATGTATTTATTCTTATTGAAAATTCACGTGTTGATTGGTCGATTATAACGGTTCTAATGCGCACATAAAGTGGGGTTAGGGATTTCTCTTACAATCCGGTTCTTTTTTAGGGATTTATCTCTTACAATCCACTCTATGGGTTTTTAGGGATTATTTGGGTTGAAAACGGTTAATTTGGGAGTGTTAGGGCCGAATAGGGATGCTAGCACTCTGCGCATGCGTTCGGGTGAAAAGGCGGGGTTTAGAATGTGAGCTTTTGTATGCACTGCGCATGCGTATGGCTGAAAAGGCGTAGTTATTATCGCAACATTAAAGCAAAGATCTATAAATAAACAAAGACTGGAAACATCCATTCGGACCAATAGAAATTATCGGGAATTCGCGTCGCGAAAACGAGATCTATATCTCGTGACATCAATCGGGCAGCCGCTAATCTCACTCTGTTATCTGGCGTTATCATGCGCTACGGCAGCGTGTCTGCCCGCTTGATTCCAATACACAACATTTAATTACTTCGCACAATATAACTGAAAACATTTGAAACATGAAAAAAGTTTCGATATTTATAGTAGCGTTGATAAATTAAACGTGATTTTAAAATAAAAACATAATGGTTTTGAAAAAATATGAGTCTCTGAACCAATATGAAGTTATAATACGTATAATGGTATTTAAGGTCGAGTTAGCTTTTTTACAAGTACACCTTTCAATTGCCTTAAACTTAATTATTTATTTTTTGGAAATTATGAATAAAAGTATAAAGTATATAGGTGATATCAAAATCTATAGTCTATAACTTTATGCTTTTAACTTTAATATTTTCGAGGGTATTAAATAACAATACGTTGAGAGATTATAGCCTGAATAAGACTATTTAAAAGTATATAAATACTTCTAATGAACGTATAATTTTAAAGGTAATATAAAAATGAACTAGTTTCAATTTAAATAAAGAAGATCGCAAGATATTCATTTGAGAAACTTTTAAAATGTTCATGCCGCGGTACACTTTTTTTTATTGAACAGTTCATATCTGCCTTTGCCATAAACTGTAATTTTAATTATGTTTCGTAATCAAGTATCAATTTAAAATTAATATAAAAACTAAAGGTTGAAATATAATTGATGAATTGATATTTAACTGTTCCGGCGATGTTCTATATTTGTCCGAAACTGATCTATTTCTTTATTATTTTTTCCAAATAAAGTGTTATTTTTTATTGACCTGTAAACATAAAGCACATATAATTATTCTGCTTTCACTTATTACGGATACATACTATAAGAAAGACAATACACAGTTTGAATACACATCTGCGATAGAGGCGCAAACGCATTCTCCTCAAGGGAGATGTCCCCATTTTGGATTAAGAGCGTTTATTGGTTGCCGGCACATGTGAAGATAAGATTACCACGATAAGATGCGTCATCTTTATCACTTGACTTAAATATCGGTTGCCGCAATGACACGAATCTTTGTTGCAGCACGGCAAATATCACGTATACATGTAATCCTACTTGTACCGTGTTAAAAACACGCACAGTTTCGATTTCGAATCCTCGGTGTTAATACAAAAAAAAATCTTTGTTGAGTTTACAAATGACATAATATTATAAATTGTATTATGCATGAAACCGACAAAATTAAATCCTAATCTAAAAGTAGTTGTTTACCCCCGCCTACTCCTTTACGTCACTGATTAATTCCGCCTTTTCACCCCAATTCACCCCTGACATCGACTGCGCATGCGTAGAGGTTAATTAATCTTATTTTATTTAAATTCGCCACTTAAAAGACTGCGCATGCGTAGAGAATTAATCCTTTGAAGGGATGAATTCATCGCAATTCAATCCTAAAATCCGCTGGAAAAGGTTATATACAGATGAATTCGGATGAAACAGAGTGAACACGGATATAAANAAATATGTATTTTCGTTATGAATTCGTCAGACATACCGGTACCATTGAAGTTAATATTCGATTTTAGCAAAAGTTACTTCTATAGTATTCATACGTGTCGCTTTAAATTAAAACATTGATTCATTGTAACACAATCTACTAATAAACACGCTGTGCTTAGGGAGTTTAAAGCGTCAAAACATCAATACCTGGTTCTTCAAACGCAAAGTGGTTGCATAAGTCGTTCCGACAGCCACAATAGAAGCGACTTGGAATGATTTTGCACGACTGAAATTCAATGATGATTTACGTAAATTTAAAATTTATTTTAAAAACTATGTATACAAACGTATCTTCTTCAGGGAGAGAAGGTTTAAGTTTGTATCAGACTGAATCATCATTAAACAAAAGACAAAACTGTTGTTAACAGGTATACCTTATCGTATAAAAAGTTCTTGCTATACAGAACAGAAAATTTTATAACAGCCAATTCTAAATAAATTAATTGATTTAATAATTTCTAAGGTTCAATTGTTTATTTTTTAATTTGGTTAATATTTGAAAATTCTAAAATAGTCATGTACTTTGGTAAAAGCCTTGTGAAATACTGTTGAGTATAATGACTTATTTAAGGTAATTTTAAAGTCCTTATTCCATAGTTTATAGGGTGATTCTATTAAGTATTAAACCTTTCCGAGATATAAAAGTATTAATCATGAAAATGTTCATATGAATTGGTGAAGCCTGAAAAAAACTTTGCATGACTTTGAAGAGCGAGAATAGCTAAACGACCCAAATAATTATAACTCTAAAACGCCGCATGTAACGCAAATATTTATCACGTGGATCGATGCATTATGGCCACAAAATTTATCAGCAAGTTTGGTCAAGATCGAATTCCAAAAATGTTCATAAAAAGGTGGCGGAACCAACTACGAACTTCAATGTAAGATTTTTCAACATCATAATTTAATTACTCTTTCTGATGTTCGCTTGTTATAGAATTAAGTCTTTATAATATTATAGCAAATATTGTGTTATTCTTTAGTTTGTTTTAAGCAGCACAGAAGGGTACGGAATACCGTTAGGGCCATCGTAATTACACATTAAAATCCAGAGGGCGACAATGCGATAGTGCGAAAATACGATGGCGACCATGCGATAGTACGATGGCGTCAATGCGATAGTACGATGGCTACAATGCAACAACGCGATAGTACGATGATAGTCATCGTACTGTCTTCATCGTATTATCGCATTGTCGCCATCGTACTATCGCACTGTTGCCATCGTATTGTCGAACTGTCGTCATCGTATTATCGCAATATCGCATTGTCGCATTGTCGCCATCGTACTATCGCATTGTCGACTATCGCCTTCCGGTTCACAAACTATTCTTATTGCAGAAACAGAATAGATGATTTTATAAAGATGTACTTTGAAAGAGGTAACAGTTATAATGAAATCAAATTCTTATTAAGTTATAGAATGGATATTGATGTAAGGTATGCCGAACTGTAAAGTATTTTTAAAAGTGGCTCCATCTAGAAAAAAACATACGATGCGCGCATGTGTACCGGAAGGCGATAGACGGCAATGCGACAGTACGATGACGACAATGCGACAGTGCGAAAATACGATGGCGACAGTGCGATAGTATGATGGCGACAATGCGATAATACGATAACGACAGTACGATAACGCAATAGTACGATGGTGACAATGCGATGATACGATGGCGACAGTACGATATGACTTTCGCATTGTCGCCATCGTACTATCGCGTTGTCGTACTGTCGTCATCGTATTATCACACTGTCGCCATCGTATTATCGCAATATCGCATGGTCGCATTGTCGCCATCGTACTAAACCATTGTCGACTATCGCCTTCCAGCACACAAACTATTCTTATTGCAGAAACAAAATAGATGACTTTATAAAGATGTACTTTGAAAGAGGTTACAGTTATAATGAAATCAAATTCTTATTAAGTTATAGAATGGGTATTGATGTAAGGTATGCCGAACTGTAAAGTATTTTTTAAAGTGGCTCCATCTAGGAAAAAATACGATGTGCGCATGTGCTT
>VMBQ01009236.1:0-32225 GCA_007657795.1 Dreissena rostriformis
AGATAATGGTGGTGTTTCCTAACATCGAACACAAGTACCAAACAAGTGGAGAGGTACTGATATGTGAAGTAACACTCTGTAAAGTTAACTTTCTGTTGTTTCATTTGCTGTAACATGTAAACAAAAACACACTATTGTACATGACGTTTAGCGATTATTTTGACTTTCGCTTAATGGTCTTTACATTGAAATCAAGAGACGCAATGTTGTTTTAAACATGAGTTAGTTTGAAGAAGAATAGGTATCTTGACAAACTAGGATATGTTTTTGATAAGCTGTTCAATATTTTGCTAGCAGAATAAAGTACTCGTCAGAGTGTTTGTAGTATGGGTGGGGTTCGAACCCACGCGGATATTTCATCCATTGGAACTTAAGTCCAACGCCTTAACCACTCGGCCATTGTACTTCCTAACTTACTGTGAATATATTTTGTACACAATCATGTCGTGTTTGCAAGTGCAGTCAATCGGTGTCTGTTTCACAAGAACAGTAATGTTATTTCTAGAGATGAAACTCGTTTGACATGTCAGATTGCAATAGCACATAAATTGTTATCATGAAGCAAACATGCACATCTGTGTCAAAGATACGTTGTGGGTGCACAAACATATGGTGGTAAAGCGACTTCTCTTGTACTCAAGTAGGAGAAACTGTCACACCAACTCAAAAATAAATTTCAATCAAATCATAGCATAGCTACGCTCTGCAGCTTGTATGAAGCGTGTTCGCAAAACCATAGTGGTTCAAAGCAGAACGCTTTTCCTTCTTCGAGGGAGAAGAGATCTGGGTGCAAGTCCCGGCTCTGGTTATAACATAAATACTCGCTGCTCAGTAGCAATATTCATCATCCTTTACTATCATGCTTTACCGGTGGGACCAAATGCCAGTAGGCTCAACTACGTGTTGCTGAACATGCAATTGTAATATACCCATAAAGTTTTACCAAGTATATAGGTTCGATTATGCTAAACTGATCGCAAAATTTCAAAATGTTTAAAGCGCAATATCTACCTCGGGACCAAATGCCACTAGGTTCAATTTTGAGTTGCTACACTCACGATTAAAATGAACCAACACATTGTCATTGAGTACATGATTGAAATGTACCAGCAATTATTCGCTAATCGGTATGTAGAAAAACTATTTGACCAATCTACGTTATAACCAACACAGTTTATATTTAACATTTGAGCGTTCGCTGATAATAGGCACGCAATAGCAATCCAATGCGGAAATGATTCATACTCACACTTCACAATTCTATCGCGGGACCAAATACCTATAGGTTCAATTTCGAGTTGCCCATAGTTTTTTAGATGTTTTGGTATGATTTTCTTGAAACGGGATTGTTTGCCACAGACGTGCATGGCAGAAATTTATAGATTGGGTGTAAACCATTTAACCATTTCTCCCATTTCACCTTGTATTGTTAATTATTAAAGATGAAGTTCGTGTAAATAATGCGTTGAAAAAACGTCAACTTTATCTGCATTTTAGGAGACGTATGTATTTTTAATTATGGTATGATTGATTGATTGTTCCAACCTGTAGTTAATGAGTTTTCGTGATGTTAACAGTGAATAGTTGTGAAATTAACTATATTCGTCGTCACGTATGTATGTATGTTTTGTGTGTAACAATTTTTTTATTAAAACGGAAGATATGACATGATCAGAGAACACAAAGTCATTGGCAATAAATCCATCAATTGTAATGTACAGAACTTCTAAAATGTAATATAGACCGTATAACCCTTTCCCCATAAGAAGCAAAGTGAAAATTGCTTTTGCAACCAGCATAAAACCAGAACAGCGTGCGAGCAACTCGCAGTCAAGGTTTTATGCTGTTTGCTACTCATCAGTATCTAAAGGTTGGAAATGAAGCCTTTCAAACTTGAATATATTAAGAAAGGACTTATAGGATTTCTTCATTTATAAAACCCGATTTATTAGCAGGATGTGATCGTTGTCTAGACGCATACCAATATGGGTTCATGTGTTCCCCAACGTTATTAAATCCGTATAATAACATGTGGATATTCTATGGACACAGATAAATAGAAGTGTATCAGTTTGTTGATGCAATTGATAACGTATAAATAAACTCAATTTATTCACTCGATGCTGATTGGAGGGGTTTTATTAGCCCATACGATGCAGATTGATTGGGTTTTATTACCCTATAATGCAATTAAGACCATATTATCGTGAGCGTTAACTGGGCGCAGACAAATAGGGATCCATCCCTGATTTCGCCCGAATTGTACCGTATAAGCACGACGTGGACGTTGTATGGATGCTTTTTTGGAGGTGAGGGTGGGGGGCTTATTAGTTCTAAAATGGTAAAAAATTATAAAATTATAAAACACGAGGAGATTTTATGGACGTACATAAATCTTATTAACTTAGTTATTTGATGCAATTAATAGCATTTAAGCACACTCAACATGGGCGATCCAGGATTTCTGGTAGGATGGGGGGGGACGGGATATTGAAAGATTTGCTGGGGGTCCTGGTGGGTGAAGGGCAAAGCCCAGGAGGTCCAGGGGGCGAAGCCCCCCCCCTTTCATCAAAGTACCGTCTTATTATGCCAAAAAGGTACATAGTTTATACGCCGGGCGACAGAGAGTATAAAGTTAACACATTTAGCGATTGTCTGTCATTAGTGGGAAATGTTGTGTACGAACAAGAAGAAAAATGAGTTTAAATAGATAATTTAGATCTAGTTAAGTGTGAAACATCAAATTATTTGACTTAATTTGGCGATTTTAGGGGGGCGTACGCCGCGTCCGCTCCCCCCCCCCTCCCTTGGATCCGCTATGCTCAATTTATTGACTCGACTCAGATTGATAGGGTTCTGTTAGCTCTATAATGTACGTACGACCGTATGTAAATGTTACTGGGCGCAGATTACCGTTAACCATCATTTTTAAACACGAATANGATCCGCTATGCTCAATTTATTGACTCGACTCAGATTGATAGGGTTCTGTTAGCTCTATAATGCACGTACGACCGTATGTAAATGTTACTGGGCGCAGATTACCGTTAACCATAATTTTTAAACACGAATATAACCGTTTACGCGAGATGTGAAAATCGTTGTCTGGACGCTGAATAATTGGCGCTCATTAGTTCCCAAACGCTATAACACCCGTATTCGCGCAGATAGTACATAGATAGAAGTCAATTAGTTATCCCATGCATATCCCAAGCTCACTCAATTTTTTGACGCAGATTGATAGGGTTCGACTATGGGCTAATGGACGTATATAAGCGCATGTCATATCAACTGAGCACAGATCAGGTCCAGCTAAAATGTCCTCGTGAAGAGGCCTGGGACCTGTAAATAAACTCTGAACAACAACACTGAGCACAGATCAAAAGGGACCAATTACTTATAAACCCGATTTTAATATTCATTATAACCACGATGCGAACGTTATCTGGATGCAGATTTATAGGCGCCAATTACTTCACCAACGCTAACACCTGTATACAAATATGCGAAGAAACGCAGACACGCTGTTAAATAGAAGTTACAGGAGCTTCACTATAAATCTGTTTTCAGAACTCCTTATAATGTGCATGTCTGCATCTAACGCGAAAATCTGCACCAAATCTCTTTGCAGAACTCCATTTGGTGTTCATGTGTGCATCTAACGCATCAAATTTGTTCACGCAGACGAATAGGGGAAACACTAATTTCCATATTCGACACGCCATTCGCTGTTTCGGTTATGGAAGCTTTAGTTTCATGGCCATAGCCAGGCCATAGCCAAGAAAGACGTCGGAGGACTAAAAGATATAAAATAAATTATACTGCAATAACATAAATTTCATTCTAAAATACGAATTAAATGATATTCACTGTTAATAGTCTTCTATATACAAAGGTCGAATATGGATGTGTATGGTGTACTTAATAAACTAAACGTATNTCCACATTATTTTCAATATAAATAGATATATAACTACTTATTATTATCAAAATAACAAGTTTTATTTATTTACTTTTGAAATCCAATGAAAATAGAATAAAAAATCATTGTCGTTATTGTTGCTGCAAAGGCTGTATTGCCTTCTATTTTTGCCAAAATAGTTTCCTAACAATACTGACACGACCTAAAAACATAAATAATCAACAATTTCGTTCTTTTTTTTACCGGACAATCGGTCCTGTAAATTAGACCGACAGACCGGACCTGCCAAAGGTGGATGTGACAACGCCTCTGCTAAGCATGTATTAAAAGTAGGGATGGGACCGAATATCCGAATATTCGAATATTCGAAAATCGGCCGNCAAAATAAACACCTCGCACACGTAGTACACAATCTGCACTATAAATGTGTATTCCAAATTTATATGTTTCTCCACATTATTAACAATATAAAAAGATATATAAATACTAATTATTATCAAAGTAACCAGTTTTATTTGTTTACTTTTAAAATCCAATGAAAATGGAATAACAAATCATTGTCGTTAATGTTGCTGCAAAGGCTGTATTTCCTTGTATTTCTGCCAATTAGTTTTCCTAACAATACTGACTCGACCACACTGGGGACGCTATTTTGATTTAAGGATATTGTACCAAAGTTAAATTGACCGAAAGATTCGCAAGAAAAGGTTATAAAACACATTTTTTTTTTCAATTAATGGAGTGGCGGAACTCAATGTCGGCGATCGCAATGAAGAAAATTTGCGCGACGATTAATCGATTCCAGTCGATTATCGGCCCATCACTATATGCCACAATATGATCTGTACTGCCACTTTTTGTCAACGCAGCCCCAACAAGTACTAACTGTTGAAATTCTGCCTCTGAATTTCCACAGAAACCAAGAATTTATCAAGTCTTTCCAAGAAATCCAAGGCATGTTTGGTAGTATGAAACAACTCTGGTGCACATTTCCACAATCTGTGCGATCTTGGTATTTCTTTCCTGTGCACACACACATTGCAAGTAAAGTCATTGTTAAATCTAACTGTCAATTTCACTGCTACATGTAAAACACCTTCACTAGTAACATAGAAATCTATAAGTGTCAATTCTGATTCTGTTTAATGTACACTATAGCTCCTAGTTTTACTGCTTAATCCTTTCTTGATACTCTACGACAACAAATATTTACGATTAATTACGAAGAAATAATTGATTGCTTTGTGACAAAATGGCCAACAGAAGCTGTTTTCGGCATCTCCAAAATCATTGTCAAGTGACTCTCACGAAGTCACGCCCGTCGTAAGATTTGATTGAATATAGCTATAGCGAAGAAGACAGTGTGTTATCTGTGTATTTTATAGGTCTTTGGTCGGACATGTCTGTAGGTCCGACAAAGTTTTGGGAAGTCTGATTAATTCTGGTAGAGTAAACTTCCTTTTTCTTGTGAGCTCTCAAATTTCAAAATGGCCCCCACTGACCACTCGCGCGTGACGAACTCGCCAGTTTTCGAGCTGCCCCAAAGGCCCGGCTGAAGCACGGGGGAGGCCGTGCTATTACCGTCGTAGATATCAACTGAATCGTCCGGACAGTGGATACTGTAGGCATCCGAGTAGAGAAGTATCCGCTGACCGTCCACACCGGAGTCCAGAAGCCACGTGCACGACAGGTCGTTATTGTACGCTGTGGGATATCCAGGGCTGGAGAACTTCTGGGGCGTAACCGAGGCCTGAAGGGTCAACACACTTCCGCTGCACTGTGAGTCCACTTGCTGTACGAAGAGCAAATAAGCAACTAGTAGGGTCGCCAAGGAGGCGGCACTTCCGGTCATCGTGCCGGGACAAGTCCTCTTTCCCTTTCAGTGCAACAGCTCCTTCCGGTTTGCGCGCACAGAACAACGCAGCTATTCTGATCCGGTGTAGGTCCCTGTGGGTCCGCGAGCTTCACGTTAAAATACGCCTTTACTGGACCGGTATCCAGGTGCTCACCGTTGCTGCAGTTGCGGAGTCTTGTCTCTACTTTCAAAGGACAGGCGTCGGAAAATATTTTCTCGGGGGTATTACCGTAAAAAAACGGTGACTTACTCTTGCAAGAAGCGATATACCTGTTGACAGCTGATTAAAAAAGAAAATAATCAGAATAGTGTGTGTTTTGTACATGATTATCAACATTGTTTAAAAAGAGATTATAAGTACTTTTCAATAAATCCATTGTGCATGTTATTACGCCATTTCTTTTTGCAATACTCAATATTCAATGAAGGTAACAACTCCAATACTATCTGCAATACTCACTAAACAATAAATGTATCTGTTCCTATACTATTTGAATACTCACTAAACAATAAATGTACCTGTTCCTATACTTTTTGCAATACTCACATAACAATAAAGGGAGCCCTTGCTATACCATCTGCAATAATCACTAAACAATAAATGCAACCAATGCAAAGTTATCAACAATACCCTTTTTACAATACAATTAATCACCACAATGATATCTGTACCACCAACTTCCAAGTAAAGGTAAACATTACAATAATGTCTGCGCTTCACACTTATCTAAAGCTTACGGCTTCTACACAATCTACAATTCTCGAAAGATAATCACCGCTATTCTATCTGCAATACACACTAAACAGTTATATATATATATAGTATTATATTTCATTATATTATATATTTGATCAATATTTCTTAAAGAGCGAGAACCTCTTGNTGCTCATAAAAAATATTGTTTGACGTTAAAAAAGATTCCAATAGTATGTACACTGCTCTTTCTAAAATTTTAGAAGTTACACTAAGTATAATGACTGGCCTATAATTTCCAACATCTAACTTACTATCTATCTTGTGCAAAGGCTTAACCCTAGCTTGTTTAAAGTCACCCGGAACACATCCCTCAGATAGAGACAAGCTAACAATAAAACGAATTGGAATTTTCAAAATATCTTCCCCATCCTTAGGGAACCTAGCTGAAATACCATCCAAACCCGTACTCTTACCGGCATTCAAATTATTAAGTTCTTTAAAAACAAAATTCTCTGTAACATGATGAAGATGTATTTCCTTGTTATTAGGGTTCATTGTTTTGTAAAAGCTGTCCAATGCTTCCGACTTTAAGTCATACTTTTGTGTTGCGACTGGAAGATTTGTACCAAAAGTGTAGCAATACTGGTAAAAAAGTCATCAAAAGCACTGCAAACACTAAAAGAATCACGGCAAGTTTCACCATCAATATTTAAAACGGCGTTCTGTAAGTCACTTTTTGAATTTTTGTACCCTAAAGATTTTAGACTCTGCCATAACTCTTTGGAATCAAATTTGTTTTCTTCTATTTTATTTGAAAAATATTCAGACTTAGCTGACTTATTTTCTCTTTGAACAAGATTTGTATATTTTGTAAACATTTTGAAATTAATTTAACAACAAACGGGCCATATAAAAGGGTTTCATGTGACCTGATGAACTGAACTGTTAGCCCAAAACCCCAACCTAAACAGATTGTCACACTATCAGTTGCCAGCCTTGCAACCACCAGTTTAACTACGAAGGTCAGATCGGGATTCGAACCCAAAACCACCCATGAGCCATCTAATGATACAGGCCGGGTTGCTCTTCCAATTAAGCTATCTGACATTTTTGAAAAATATAGAGGTAAACTGCAATGCTGTAGAATAGCATGATTACCTTGCTAAGGATTTTTATTTCAAAGAATTACATTTAATTGAAATTTTGTTATGATTAAGAACAGTAGTCAGTTCAAAAGCTCACATATGTTAATATTTGTAAAGCCCACAAAAGCTTCTGTTTGTAAAATGGTTCTAATTTGCCGACTGTGAAGTTCAGATAAAATCACTTTATTTTGCACGAATATGGTAGAAATATATATGGTTCGAATACCAACTGCGGATAAGAGCAACAGATCAGTCCTTGTAACTTAATAACTTAAATATGTTTATGCCCCCGGTAGGGTGGCATATAGTGATCGCACTGTCCGTCTGTCTGNAATATGTTTCTCCACATTATTTACAATATAAATAGAGATATAAATACTTATTATTATCAAAGTAACAAGTTTTATTTATTTACTTATAAAATCCAATGAAAATGTAATAAAAAATCATTGTCGTTAATGTTGCTGCAAAGGCTGTATTTCCTTCTATTTCTGCCAATTATTTATCCTAACAATACTGACACGACCGATAATTGATGATCGGAAGGAAACTATTCGGCAAATTGCAGCAACGTTTACGACAATGATTTTTTATTCCATTTTAATTATATAGTAATATCAATCAATGAAACATGCAGCTTTGGTAATATGAAATAAGACAAAGCCTCAAAGCGAGCTCGATTAATGTTTAAATAAATAGAAACTAACAAAAACACTTTAATAAAGATAATATTTTAATTAAATTATTATTAAAGGCACTTCCTAGGAAAAGAACTTGGAGTTCGAAAAAATAAGAAAATGAACTTATAATATTTATGACTTATGTTAATCAGCATTTTATTTATATTTATTTACATTGTAGGTCAAACGCATAAAACGATATCACAATACATAAAAACATAGTTACACCAATGTCATTCTGACAGCTGTAAATATAAAAAATATATTAATATTTAAATAAATTAGATCTACAACTTATTCAAAGACCTATTATAGGTCTTTGCTTTATTACAGTTATAAAAATTAGTTATCAATTGAAATGCTATATTTGACCTATGGAAAACCCATTTAGCTGAGAGCTTATTTCCAATGTGGTCCATAAAAGGTACGAAAAAAAGATTGTTATATGATCTAACTTACAAACATATACTTTGATGTTTGATTGAGAGAAAACATGTGAATTACCTAGCATTTTCTCTCAACCCTACAACTAAACCAATGTTCACAAAAAAGGTATAACATTACCAAACATTAGGCTTAACTAAATACATATTATTGCAAATATGGAAACATTTCAATTAAAATAGTATATATCATAGATTCCAATTGTTTTTATTTCACAGTCATATTCATATTTAAAAAAAAAAAACATATATATGTCCTCACTTCTCACAGTTTGTCTGTCGTGTAGATGTTTCGTAACCATTCTTTGAAATTTATTAATATTTTCCACTGTTTTGATGTCCTCTGGGAGGGAATACCAGTCTGTAGACCCAGAGTATTTGAACGTCTTTTCGAAATAATCATTTGTCAGAGTTGGTATTATGAAATTACTTTTACCAGATCTTGATGATTTTTCAAAGTTCTTGTTGAGGTATGAAGGTCATTTTCCATAATAAATTTTATGTATATGACTTAATTTAAGTTGTTTCACTCTGTTTTCCACATTCAACATTTTCAATTGTACAAAATCGTCATTGGTAATGGATGTTCTTGGTTCGTTATCTTTAATAAATCTAATAATTTTATTTTGCATAATTTGTAATTTTTTCGTTTGGTCTTTATTTAAACTATGGAACCAAGATGAACAACAATAATCAAAATGACATTGTAAAAGAGCTGAACTTAAAAGTTTTCTAGAATTAAAGTCTAGACAAGTTTTGTGTCTGTGTACAAATTTAAGTTTTGCATTTACTTTAGAAACGATGTTATTTACAATATTATCACCAGAAAGAGTATCATCAATCTGAAGGCCCAAATACTTAATCGTTTTAACATTTTATATCGTATGGCCATTACAATTTACTGGAGACACTTACAGTTCGCTTACTTTTCGTATTGGCCCAAACATAAAATACTCTGTTTTGCCGAAATGTAGTGACAACTTGTTATCCACTAGCCATTCAGAACAACATTCTAAAACATGTCCTTGCTTTTGGGATATTAAAAAAGGATCTTTATGACTAAATAAAATTGTACTATCATCAGCGTATAAAATAAGTTTGCATTCTTTGTCTATGCTTATAATCATATCGTTCACGTAACAAAGAAAGAGAAGAGGTCCTAAAATACTGCATTGTGGCACACCACACGAAACAGCGCTAGAATTAGAGGAACACTTACCAATACTAACAATTTGACTTCTATCTGATAGGTAAGATTTAAACCAGGGAATTGATCGTATGCCCATAAGTTCTAATTTTCCCAAAAAAATATTGTGATTAACTGTATCGAAGGCCTTTTTTAGATCCAACATTATCATTCCAGTATACAATCTTTTTGAGGTGTTTAATTTAATAGAATCTAGAAGATGAATAAGACAACTCTCGGTAGAATATGATTTTCTAAATCCTGATTGATGCTCATAAAAAATATTGTTTGACGTTAAAAAAGATTCCAATAGTATGTACACTGCTCTTTCTAAAATTTTAGAAGTTACACTAAGTATAATGACTGGCCTATAATTTCCAACATCTAACTTACTATCTATCTTGTGCAAAGGCTTAACCCTAGCTTGTTTAAAGTCACCCGGAACACATCCCTCAGATAGAGACAAGCTAACAATAAAACGAATTGGAATTTTCAAAATATCTTCCCCATCCTTAGGGAACCTAGCTGAAATACCATCCAAACCCGTACTCTTACCGGCATTCAAATTATTAAGTTCTTTAAAAACAAAATTCTCTGTAACATGATGAAGATGTATTTCCTTGTTATTAGGGTTCATTGTTTTGTAAAAGCTGTCCAATGCTTCCGACTTTAAGTCATACTTTTGTGTTGCGACTGGAAGATTTGTACCAAAAGTGTAGCAATACTGGTAAAAAAGTCATCAAAAGCACTGCAAACACTAAAAGAATCACGGCAAGTTTCACCATCAATATTTAAAACGGCGTTCTGTAAGTCACTTTTTGAATTTTTGTACCCTAAAGATTTTAGACTCTGCCATAACTCTTTGGAATCAAATTTGTTTTCTTCTATTTTATTTGAAAAATATTCAGACTTAGCTGACTTATTTTCTCTTTGAACAAGATTTGTATATTTTGTAAACATTTTGAAATTAATTTAACAACAAACGGGCCATATAAAAGGGTTTCATGTGACCTGATGAACTGAACTGTTAGCCCAAAACCCCAACCTAAACAGATTGTCACACTATCAGTTGCCAGCCTTGCAACCACCAGTTTAACTACGAAGGTCAGATCGGGATTCGAACCCAAAACCACCCATGAGCCATCTAATGATACAGGCCGGGTTGCTCTTCCAATTAAGCTATCTGACATTTTTGAAAAATATAGAGGTAAACTGCAATGCTGTAGAATAGCATGATTACCTTGCTAAGGATTTTTATTTCAAAGAATTACATTTAATTGAAATTTTGTTATGATTAAGAACAGTAGTCAGTTCAAAAGCTCACATATGTTAATATTTGTAAAGCCCACAAAAGCTTCTGTTTGTAAAATGGTTCTAATTTGCCGACTGTGAAGTTCAGATAAAATCACTTTATTTTGCACGAATATGGTAGAAATATATATGGTTCGAATACCAACTGCGGATAAGAGCAACAGATCAGTCCTTGTAACTTAATAACTTAAATATGTTTATGCCCCCGGTAGGGTGGCATATAGTGATCGCACTGTCCGTCTGTCCGTCCGTCTGTCCATCTGAAATTCCGTCACACTTTGCGTTTAAGTTTTGCGTTTAGGTTTCGAAAAATGTGGTAAACGGGGGCATATGTCATCCTACGGTGACAATCCTTGTTTTATAAGTAACTAGAAATGGCGCGGCAGAGGCCGACGCGTATCCCCACACCGAATGTTTGACCTAGGTGTGCCCCAGGGTTGGTAATGGGGCCATGCATAGTCGAGATTGACCGTATTGTCACAAGAGAAGTTCAGTATCAATTAGAAGTAAAATGGTGTAGAAATGAAGAAGTTATAGTAAAGGCAATTTTGGGTGGGTGTGACCTATATGGGCAGGGCGCCCCAGGGTTGGTAATGGGGCCATGCATAGTTGAGATTGACCGTATTGTCATAAGAGAAGTTCAGTATCAATTTGAAGTGAATCGGTGTAGAAATGAAGAAATTATAGTAAAGGCAATTTTGGGTGGGTGTGGTCTATGTGGGCGGGGCGCCCCAGGGTTGGTAATGGGGCCATGCATAGTTGAGATTGACCCTAATGTCATAAGAGAAGTTCAGTATCAATTTGAAGTGAATCCGTGTAGAAATGAAAAAATTATAGTAAATGGAAATTTTTGGTGGGTGTGGCCTATGTGGGCGGGGCGCCCCAGGGTTGGGAATGGGGCCATGCATGGTTGAGATTGACCGTATTGTCATAAGAGAGGTCCAGTATCAATTTGAAGTGAATCGGTGTAGAAATAAAGAAGTAAATGTAAAATAACCTAAAAAAATGAGTGATAATTTCTGACGCGGCCCCACCCCAACCCCTATAACTTTTGACCCAGGGGTCAGATCAAAATTCCAAATAGTGCAGGGTCGCACATATGCTCATAGCTACCATGTGTGTAAGTTTCAAGGTTCTAGTGCTAATAGTATAGGAGGAGATATTGGCCAGGACGGACGGACGGACGGACGGACGGACGGACGGCGGAGATAACCACAATATCCCCACCTTTTTTCAATTATCTAAACCATAAAGTGACATATACTCTAATGTTTATGTATAACTGAAGAGAAGATATAGGTGAAAGTTGCTGAAATGCATGAAACATGCAATTTAAAAATTTAGAACAGCAAACTGTTTCTACCTTGTCAATTATAATTTTCAGGTGCACATCATCGTCACTGGCATCAGCAATGATTTCTCCATGTTGCATACTGTACTTAGATTTCACAAGGGCCAGGCAGCATATTTGTTTTATTTTCCTTTTTGATCATTTAAAGTCAAAGTAATTTCAAATAACCTTAATTTAGGAATTAAAGCGGGACTGCACTATTTTGTCAAATATTAATGAATCTATATAAAATGTTTAAAAAACTTATTATACATATATTTCAATAGAAATTAAAATAAAAGTTAAGAAGAACATGTGTCGAAAAATGCGAACTCAGACAGATATTTAATTGTGAAATCGAAAATGTCTGTACAGTCGAATTCGCCAGCATGTATAATATGTATGTACGATGTGAATCTAAATTAAGTTGTACGGATCATTTTAATTTCCTGCAACAATATCTGTTCATAGGACACACGAACACTAACTCCAATCCTAATAAAAAGACGAATGCTTCGGTTATTGTTGGAAAATATGTAAGAAATATCTTCGTCACAATGGCCTCGGGGCGCTTATTTGTCTTTGTTGCATTTTATGAAATTCGTCTTCAATTTATAATTTTTCTTGCCTATTTTGTGTTATTGTAACATATTTTTATCAATATATTACAATTTAACACATATAAAAATCGTGCAGTCCTTTTTAATGCAAGGTAGGTCAGCGACAATTATGTCACCCACCAACACATGTTATTTAATACCAATGATATAAAACTTTGACAATTTTACACTTGTAAGTATATATTTTTATAAGTACCAAAATACTATGATTTAATTAATTTGTATATTCCTAACAACTGTTTAAAAGTCATTCTGGTTAGCGACTGTCACGTCACCCACCGTACTAAAGGTAGCGACTGTCACGTCACCCACCGTACTAAAGGTAGCGACTGTCACGTCACCCACAGTACTAAAGGTAGCGACTGTCACTTAATCCACCTCAAAGTTATTTGTATTTTTTATTTGAATTTATGTTTTAAATATGGTTAATCACATTTGATCACATCTTTTGATTGCTTGAATCAATGACATTTTATAGTATCTATAAACATTGCACTTTTTGTAGTAATTATCAAATACTTAAGAATGTTCTTTACCAGAAAGGTAAGCTCAGATGTTAACTAGGGCACTATCTCCCTCACTATGAGATATTGTCAAAGGAAGCAATATTTGTTTGTATCATTTTGTGAGGCATACACATTAAGCTAAATGTTTGTAAAAAAATTCAATAGAAGAGAATAGATATCTAGAATATAACCACTGATGTATAATTTTTGATGAGATACCAAAGTTTGGTCATGTTGGAATGATACTCAAATGTGATTTACCATCTTTAAAGTTAAATGTAATTTATTTAAATAAATGTAAAATCAACCATTGCCTTTTAACAGTTTTTGATTACTGTCAAAATATTAAAAAAGTTCAACGATCGGATTTGTTTATTAAATTAAACGCAGATTGTATCAGTTTAAAAAGACAGTTTAAGCTTCATTGCAATGCAAAATTGTTGTTTTCAAATAAAATTGATCTAATTTTTTTTACCTGAAAGAATTGAGAATGACACAACAATTTTGGTAGTGACAGACAGACGACAGAATGACGTCACAGCCCGACATACATAGCCTCGATAGACTCCGCCCACAAGTTCATTTACTTTTTTTTCTTGAGATAATAAAATAAATTGGCATACTATTTCTTTTTTATCAAATAGAAAAACAACGTGAAATCATGATTTCAAAAACGAAAACAATCTTTTTTGTTAAAAACAAGTGAATTCCAGTGCTAAATTTGGTGATGACGTCATCGAACGGGGAAGTCCGGGAATGAAGACAACTGTTTTTCACGAAGAATGCTGATGCGTTATTCGAAATATAGTCACAATAAATACAGAGAAGAATTTAAGGATATTTAAAAGCCGTAAATTTGATCATTTTTATATATTTTATCATTATGATCAATCAGGAGACGCCGGTTATTTACTTAGAAATTTGGTGATGACGTCATAGAACGGAGAAGTCCCGAAATGAAGACAACTGTTTTACACGAAGAATGCTGATGCAATATTCGAAATAAAGTCACAATAAATACAGAGAAGAATTTTTGAATATTTAAAAGCCGTACATTTGATCATTTTTATCTATTTTATCATTATGAACAATCAGGAGACGCCGGTTATTTACTTCGAAAATTTCCGGTTCCGGATATTGCGCGTGCAGGTACCAAACTTTTCAAAACAACAACCTGCACAGTCAAATACGGGCGTTACCGTAGTGCTTGCTTCGAGGCACGACTTCGGCGTGCTCTTCGAGCTCGCTTTTAATAAGTAGTTATTTTAAGAGAAACGAAATAACTTTCCATTATTGTCATTTTGAAGAAACCTCCACTGCACCCCCTTCATAAAATCAGTTTGACGAAACTGCATTGTGACGAAACCTCCATCACCCAGATGTACCACCAGATGGCAACTGTTTCTTTCACTGTCTAAGTCATGCAGTGGCAAGAAATTTTGAAAATTCTCAAATGTTTCGAAATCTGATCTGCCAAAGAATTGTCAATGCTTGGAACTATTGGCAGAATACGGTACACATGTATCATGGCCATGCCTAGCTAAAGAAACTTCAGCGAACATTTTATATAGTATTGACAGACCTATAAAGTCGCGCCAGTCAAAAATCATAAAAAGCGACATTTAAAATTATGGAAGCCAGAACTAGGTCATGCCATGTCATTAAATATATACAAAACTGCTATGCTGGATGGTAATTGGTGGGCACATGCGTCTGAAAATGAGGCAGTCTCTTATTTACTAAAGTTTGACATCAAGGTTTATTTAAAGGGCGTAAATCAAAACAGACAACAAACCTACACATTGGTTACATATCCAACAAATTCAAATGAAAAAAAAAGAAAATTCTTTTCTGCTGGAAAATGATCATTTCAAAGTATTGTACCGTCTCGTAAATCATCAAAATTCTACGCAATCCACTGAAAACTCAAACAAGACAAAAATTAATATGATTAAAGGTGCTACCTAATTTGCGGGCAAAAGCTTAAAAGATGTCTATTTCAGTTTGCATATTGATTAGTAATTAAAGCCTGCACATTTTAAACATGTAACCCAGCAACCCACTAAAGTATTTTTTTTAAACAAATGAACCAAAAAAAATGTATTAAGAGTTAGGCAATAGATAAAGCAACCACTAGTCTTGTTTTAAAACGTGTTAATATCGAGGTTTATGGTTATTCACTTTTGAAATAAACAACATTTGAAATTTCAATCTTAAAAATCTCTTGAAGTTGAATAGATGAAAGTAACTGCGTTTGAAGAAAAAAAATATTGAAAATATTAGGAGAAATTTTACATTAAAATATTGATATTAATATCTTTAAGTCACTTTCATAACAACAAATATTTTATCTATCTTTACATGTGTCTATTTACAGCAGTGTGACATCCATGCTTTCATCTAGACCCTAAGAGAAACAAATGACTGAATGACATTTTTTTGACAAACCTGCATATGCGAAGTTGTTGTCCACCGAAAAAGAAAATTATTTTTAAACAGTCAAAATATATGTATTTTATTATTAAAATTGTGTTTTATGTTTCTTGAACATAAATATGCAGGGATTTCAATAAGTTGAAGACAGAATATGAAGAAGAAGGGGGAAATTATATTATTTTTTTACTTAAAGCGAGTATTTGATATGATTTCAATGTCAACACTGTATTCTCTCTTCCTAACCCAACATATTAATATCACCGTGGAATGTTAAATAACATTAATTCACAATCCTCATATGGTACCATAAATCCAATAGTGTTTACTACAGTGAAATTTATAACGAGCAAGTTTTCACTCATACCGACACGTAAACTGGTAATTGTGTCTTTGTGTTGAATGAACAAGTCTGCACAGACTTATTGGGATTTCCAAACAGAGTACATATCTTTTGTACATGAAGGAGTTTTTTTGCTGTACAGCAAAAATTTATTTACTATTGAATACACCCTTTCTTTCATTTATTTTCGTGTGCTACTTCTTATGAACTTTAATTATAGTTTTGGATTCATCAACGTTTTATCTGTTTAATTTTTTTTTATAAGAATTTCTATATTCAGTTTGAGCTTTAAAACAAAGTAGCCGGGTGTTAACCTTTTTTTATTCACATATCTAAATGAAGAACCTGCATAAGTAAATCGGAAAACTATTTGCATTCAATTAAAGTAAAAAAAAGTATACATTACAATGATTCCCTGAGTGTTTGTATTGAGCTTGAAAGTGGTCTTTTTCTTTAGCCTAAGGTGCGTCGATGCTCCAGATGAGCCCTGCACTTTATGGGAAGAAGAAAAAGAAGGAATTTAAAGCGGTCTTAAAGTATTGCTTATGGCATAAACTGATGAAACATAAAAAAACATAAACATAAAAAACAGCATGATGTGTCAAATTATTATTTATGAAAGAATAAACAAGTCGAAGAACAACAGGCATTTTAAAGTATTCACAATTTTGCTACTATATCATGGGACAGAAAAATTCACATTCAATTGCACAATATATAAGAAATTCTATAGTAAAACACTAGTAAATATCGTTTAAAAGTTTAATGTCCTACAAGAAGTCTTCACAACACAATGGTCCCAAAACTGAGTGCGCTTCCTTGCTTGTGGCATGCTTTTTATTTACCACTAGACTTACAAAAAAAAATGCATGGGAACTACTAGTATAAACATAAATTTTACTTGTTTGCTATCTGCTAGTTGTTAATTTCACGTCTCCTTTACTATTGTTTGCACATCTGATATGTGTTATGTTGAAACTACTTTGTGATGTCATACAGACAGACACAGACTCTTCCTAATAACAGCAGTTTCTGTACAGTCTACTATATATGTATATAACGTTCCATAACAATAATTCAACAGAACTATTGAATATTTCAAGGCCACAATTGCATAAATTGCCATCCCTGGCAAGTTTTATAGATTCAGAATGGCATCGTTGTTGAGTATTTAGCATCCAGTCAGTTTTGCTGCGCACAATAATGTATAGAATGTGTGAAGAACAGCGCTTGAAAGACCATCTTCTAAAATATTTAACAAAAAAAAAACCAAATAAAATACACATTTTAATTAAGCAATATCCTATGTTTATGTAAGCTCATTTTTTTACAGTGTGAAACCGTTTAGTGTAGTACAAAATGATCGGGTACAAATTTAAATATTGTTTACAATCATTCACAGTTTGGTACGAAAATAATTGAGTACGAGTTGAAATATTGTTAACAATCACAACGTATCTTAACATACCAAAAGAGAGAGGATCTCTGAATAATCATTTAGAATATACTAAACAAATATCACCAACAAGTTACATGGATACCGTTTTTGTTTAAATAGTTTAAAAGAAAAGCCATATATAGAAATTATCTCAAAATCGGCGATAAATTGCTATGTGACGAAATCATTTTCCGTTTTATAAAAGGTAATCTTTAGCAATATATTGATATTTAATGTTAGCATATACAATAATTACCAACCGATTTTTAATCCATTAAGTGGTTTGAGGACTCATCTATATATAGTGATGTGTAACCTATTATTTTTATCAGACGAAGTAAAAACAAGTTAAATTGGCTAAAGAACTAAAAGTTAAATCGGAATAACGTTAAATTTGGTGAATAAATGTGTTCCTGATGGATTACAATGGCAACTTTCCCGAATATTGCTCATGATCGCCGGGAAAATTGCTTTCTGAGAGAGGATGGTAAATGCGTCACGAATTCTGACAAGTAAACAGTAGGGTGTCGTTATTAAAATACCGCGAGAATACTAGGAGAATACAGATACCGACGATAATGTTTTGGAAAAAAATAATTTTATTTTAAACAAGCGTTAATTGATATATGAAAGATATCGAATAGATCGAAGCAAATAAATTCAATAGAAATCTGGATTTAGGCAATACATTTTAGACGGGTTATATTTACCAAAGTTGTGTTTGGAAAATGTAATCGCTATTTGTGGTAAACCAGTCTGTGGCATTTGGCTTGTTCCCTTAACTTAATAGGGCCGGGAAACAGAAAACAGGAAGCAAAACAAACTAGAGCAAACAATCGTTTTTTGTCTGTGAAAAAACATATAATGCAAGAACACAGAGAACAATTCGCTACATAATGATGACTGTCATGACGTATTATTTCTTGAGGTATGCATATAAGTGTGATATAGCATCTGTCATAGTGTCGATGTTGCTCCAGTGGTCAATGCTTTTGCATCGCGAAAATAGATGACGCTGTAAGAAAATATTTGACTTGATAGCCTATTAAGTATGTCTATTTTTATTTCAGAAAAGTGATACAAATTAACGGTCATCGCCCGCCGCCTAACGGCGGGCTTTTGCCCGTAATAGTTATTTGAGTAAATCTGAAAAAAATGTCTCCCAAACCGTTACAAACTCGACCAGGTCCGAGGCGTCTCCTTTTGAGGACCATTCTAACTCATTGCCTGCCACAAACTCTCGTGTTTATATAGAACATCATTATGCACAATTAAATCATGCATCATCACATCGTACTGATCCATGTAATGGAACCGATAGTAATCAAAATGGTTCAGCTTTTGGTGACCGTATAAAAGCTACACATGTAGACATCCTTACGCAGTAATGAATCCAGCATCATTAAGTGACCCGCAAATAAATAAAAGAAAACATCTTGATGATTCATCAACTTCTATTACCACTGAAATAAAAAACAGAAAACAGAAAACCAGTCCAATGCGGTCTGATGATTTACTTTTTATTTGTAAAAAGTTAGGGATTTGGTGCGATGTAGACTCACTATCGGATATACATCCAATTGAAAAGAGAAGAATAGTTTATAAGATAAAGAAGAACAAAATGAAGTATATAATGACATCAATGAAATTCCAAATCCCCCGCCTTTGTCTTGGCAAGCACTTCAACAAAGCTATGTGTTCCATTCACTCTTTTGAGCTTCGACAAATGTCGTATCAAATACATCATTATAAAATTTGTAACGAGCGTCGAATTAAAATGCAAATTCCAAAACACGTTGATACATGCAAACGATGCCACTCTGACAAAAATGAAGTAAACATGTTTTCATCTGATAATGTAATGGATAATCAACCCCAGCCTCTTGAACTTCAGCTTTTGAACTGACAATATACTGTTCTAAATCATAACACAATTTCAATTAAATGTAATTCTGTGTAAAATTTTCCTCAGCAAGGTAATCATGCTATTATACAGCATTGCAGTTTACCTATATGCTTTTCAAAAGGTCAGATAGCTTAATTGGTAGAGCAACCCAGGCCGGTATCATAAGATGGCTCATGGGTGGTTTTGGGTTCGAATCCCGATCTGACCTTCGTAGGTAAACTTTTGGTTTTAAGGCTGGCAACTGATTATGTGACAATCTGTTTTGGTTGGGGTTTTGGGCTAACAGTTCAGTTAGCAGGTCACATGAAACCTTTTAATATGGCCCGGCCCGTATGTTGTTTAATTGCTGATTAGCATAATGATTAAAAGTTCATTTCCTTATTTTATATACCAGTGTTTATGAACTCCACGTTCTTCTGCTAGGAAGTGCCTTTAATAATTTAATTCAAATATTATCTCTATTAAAGTTTTTTTTTTCTTTTTTTTTCTATTAAACATTAATCGAGCTCGCTTTGAGGCTTAGCCTTTTTTCATATAAAAAATGTTTCATTCTTCGACTTATGACTTTGACGTGTATAACTACGCTGTTAAAAAAAATATAGCGAGCTCGAAGAGCACGCCAAAGGCGTGCTAGAGGCGAGCGGCAATGCCCCTATTAGACTGTGCAGGTTGTTGCTTTGAAAAGTTTGGTACCTGCGCGCGCAATATCCGGAACGGAAATTTTCGAAGAAAATAACCGGCGTCTCCTGATTGATCATAATGATAAAATAGATAAACATGATCAAATTTACGGCTTTTAAATATTCAAAATTTCTTCTCCGACTATATTTATCCCATCAATTTTCTTAGTCGTCAATTATTTCTTTAAAAATATATTACCGAACCAGCTTTCCGTATTTTATTTTCATCGCTTAATTATGCAGTGTATGACGTTTCTTGTGTGACGTCATATCGGTGAAGAAACATTTTGGGACAACAAATATGGACGTGGTGGTTTTTTAATAGTAAAATATTTGTTTAAATCATCGAACGAATCCAAAACGTATTTCGGATTGTGTGTTTGTCATTCATGACACCTTAAAAACAGACACTGGAAGTGTATATCGTTGTAACTTTATTGTTATTAGCATTATATTTAAGTTTCCATTAAAGTAAGCGTTTCGTTGATACTATTTTTTTTTATGACTCCTGTCAAAGCTTAAATAATGGCATTAATCTATTCTACAGCACAGTTACAGTTGCAATATTTTAATTATCCAAATAATGTGCTACATGTAATTATAATTATTTCGGATTATCATTGCGCCGCGCGTGACAGCTATATTTCAGAATTGCCGAAATTAAGTAAAATATTTTCCACAGTGGTTTATTTCGACAATGCACGTCTGAAAATGGGATAAATTATGGTTATTTGAAATAACGTTGACTTTAAATGCTCAAAAAGGAAAATAAAACAAATATGCTGCCTAACCCTCGTGAAATCTAAGTACTGTATGCAACATGGAAAAATCATTGCTGATGCCAGTGACGATGATTTTCACTTGAAAATTATATTCGACAAGGTAACAACAGTTGGCTGTTCTAAATTTTTACATTGTATGTTCTAGTTGATTGTTAAGTGTTTTTAGAAGGTAATGCCAAGGACATACATACTCGATTAATATCTAATAATTATATATAATGTCCTTGGTATATACCAATCTTTGTTTGCTGCAAAATTTGTTTATAGTTTCATGCATTACATCATTTTTCACCTATATCTATCTTCTCTTCAGTTATAAATAATTATTGAAGTATAGTTCACTTTATGGTTTAGATAATGAATTATAACAAATATTGAAGTTATTTAGTTACAAGGACGTTTGGCTAGATTGCACGTTACCGGTACGCCGCCATCTTGGATCCCAAAATTCGCGCACCTGCACAATAATTATTAGGATTAGGGTTAGGGTTATAGTGCGTACCGGTAAAGTGCCCCGGACTGTTCTGTTGCTCTTATCCGCAGTTGGTATTCGAACCATATATATTTCTACCAGATTTGTGCCAAAATAATTAAGGTGCTTTTATCTGAACTACACAGTCGGAAAATTAGCACCATTTTACAAACAGAAGCTTTTGTGGGCTTTTCAAACATTACCTCATGGGGGCTTTAGAACTGACAATATACTGTTCTAAATCATAACAAAATTTCAATTAAATGCAATTCTTTGTAAAATTCTGCTAAGCAAGGTAATCATGCTATTATACAGCATTGTAGTTTACCTATATATTTTTCAAAAGGTCAGATAGCTTTATTGGTAGAGCAACCCAGACCGTTATCATTAGATGGCTCAAGGGTGGTTTCGGGTTCGAATCCCGATCTGACCTTCGTAGGTAAACTAGTGGTTGCAATGCTGGCAACTGATAGTGTGACAATCTGTTTTGGGCGGGGTTTTGGGCTAACAGTTCAGTTCATCAGGTCACATGAAACACTTTAATATGACCCGTTTGTTGTTTAATTGCTGATTAAAATAATAATTAAAAATTCATTTCCGTATTTTTGTATACCAGTCTTTACGAACTTCACGTTCTTCTGCTAGGAAGTGCCTTTAATAATTTAATTCTATTATTAAAGTTTTTTGTTAGTTTCTTCTATTAGACATAAATCGAGCTCGCTTTGAGGCTTTGCCTTATTTCATATTATAATTTATATACGGGATACCTTTTATAATATACGTGTTATATAATATTTCTCAACAATAAAAATATATATAGGATCTGGCATGAGTTGTCATATCATACCGTAAGCGAGCCTTTGGCGAGCTAACTAACGAATTTTCCGGACGAGTTTAATAAAATATGGTAAGATATGACAACGAGTGTCAGATTTTTTTTATCACATGTTTTAAAATGAGCAAATTAAATAAATATTTACGCAAACATAATGATAAATCCCGAATATTGTTTACATTTCGTGACGTCATTTGACGTTGCAACGTCATTTCAGCAAAATAACAAAATGCGATTGGTCAATAAACGAAAACTAAGCCAATGAAAACGCTTAAAAAGTATATTACACACGTGTAATATAAAAATATATGTTATGGTTATATTACATGGGAAACAGGTTATGGCATGTGATAAATAAACATATATATATATATTTTTTATTGTTGAGAAATATTATAAAACACCACCGAATATACATTCAAATAAACTAGATCCCAAAAGGATACGAGAACAATTAGCAATAAGTATACATATGAGAAAGATATTGTTCAAACAGTGTAAAATGTATTAAAAAAAAGGAAATTATCTTATGCCCTAGCGCTTTCGACTTTACGTCTTCTTCAGGGGTGTAAGCAGATATGAGTTCAAGATTCATTAGTGCGAATACACAATCGATCCATTGTCTTGTTACATATATATAGGACGAGGTATGCCGATCGAGAAAATTTAGATTACTTAATCCGAGGTATGCCCTAGATAAAATTTAGCTTACTCAATCGGACTGGCTCTGCCTTTTATATAGGTCGGTATTGTGAAGAATTTTTTCATGGTATGATAACTTAAACGAGCTTCTGAAGCAGCATCGTTAAAACAGTAATTTAGTTTGCGGAATTTTGGTTTCGCAAAGTTTCTCCGTTTACTGTTATCCTTGCAAAAATCTCATTTGACAAAAAATGAGTTTGGTGACCAATCATTTTTATATCATTTTTTCATGTTTTATAGTGATCTACTCCGTGGAAAATACTTAAGTTATAATACAGTAAGAAATTATAAGAAACCGGCCGAACAACTTTAAAGGGACTTGTTGGCAAAATGACGATTTAAAAAAAAAAGTGCCACATATTAAAAAAGAATGAATAAAACAATTGTCCAGTTTAAAACAATCGTAAAAATACTCATGACTAAAAAATAAAAACATATTGGCGCATTTATTGATAACCAGCTTTCAACGTAGATAAAACTAATACTTTTCCCCGAGAATTCGGAAATACGTGTATCGCAAACACTAGACGGGTTTTTATACTGAAGATAACAGCATGCGTGGCGCAGTGGTATCTCACCAGAGATCCCAGGTTCGAATAGCAAAAAAGGCAATATTTTTATTCAACTTGTTTATGTTATGTTAATTAGTTAAGGCTATTCAAAACATTATAAATGTATTAATAGACATATTCAAGGAGATTTAGAAAAAACGAAAATCTGTGAACAAGTCCCTTCAATACCATTACGGAAACAAAATAATCGTGACATAATACTTCCTTATGTTAACGGCATTTTTCCGGTATAAATAATGATACATGTCAATGTAAAATGTATGCGCTTGTGTGACACAGTTCATTTCATTCTTGTAGACTGCCGTACACGAGTTGGGGTGGATGTGCAAGTAATAGACTTCAGGAAGATCAACATGAACCGCATTATAGAGCTCTACGCATCGGCTCTGAGTATTGCTGTGATTTATGCCAGTAGGTATTGCGTTTTATTTTAAGCGATTCAATCCTATAAATACATACATGTCTTTTTTATGGAAAAGGTTGAAACAATGAAATGACTTTTTGTATGCAACAGTTTGTCATGAAGTATTAAATAAAAACAACTATATTGTTTAATGACTCGGTTTAAAACATGCAACTTCGCGGGTATTGTATCGGTGTGGACATTTAGCAGTTTTGCCTAATGAAGAAATTAATTATCTTTCGGTTAAACGAAAGATAATTGTTATCACCAATTTGTTACGCATTTGCATAATTAGTTGAGGACTTTTAAATTCATTATCACATTGATGACTAGGTTTGCTAGTGTAATAAATTTACAAAAATTACGGACATTCCAAGCTTACATCTGTTAAAGACAATTTAACGGTAAGGGTTCCACAAACATGCATATTTAAAACTGTATCACTGTTAGAAGATACACTTTTATACATATGTTCCATTAAAGTTTTCATAAAATGACTTTGAGAATCAACCATTCATTAAAAACGAAAAACTATTACTAAATTTCAAAAACTTTAATTCTCGAGAAATTGTATTGAATACTATCCACCAATAACAATTATAATCATTAATTTTTGAATGGAAAAAAAGCAGAAATGTGTTTCATGAAAATATGCATGCTCAGTAGGTCATCTTATATATTCCTCATTATACCAAGATAGTCTGCCATGCACAGCATGATCAGTAGATCATGATTCGCGAGGTCGTTGGTCGAGGTCACGTTGTGTTGTTGTCGTCAATATTTGTGTCCATAATATTTGATGTATGCTATCGCATGTCGATATTATTGGTGTCATTTTAGTGCGTTAACAGTTTTCCTTACACTCACTTCATATGTTTGTTCAAGATTAATATCACTGTTTAGAACACATTTTTATTGTATGTTACAGCTTTCACCGATTCTTCTTATCTTGTGAGCTGCGTTTTTGACATTGTTAATAGCAGAGGCGCTTATAAGATATGCCATTGCCGTAAACGTAAATAATATTAATAACGTAAGAAAACACAGAACCGTGTTGCACTGACAATTTCACAGCAATATTTGAGAGTAAACATTAGCATTAGTATTGTGTTGTCAATGCTCTGAAAATGTTTGACTGCTGAAGTGTGGGTAAATATATTTATGATGAAATGTTCAAAAAGTGTATGCACTGATCTAATGTTTCCGATAACTGCGGTAATGTTTAGTAAAGTAATTGTTATGCATTTCAATGAAGTCGTATCACATTGCGTGTTTCAATGTTATTTCAAATAAAATGTTGACATTTGTTGTATAGACATGCCGTTATCATGAATCATGGGCATAGCATACATGGTAAATATGCCAAATATTAAATTATGTTAATGCGAAATAAAGATAAAGAAAGCCTCGCTTAGCCGGTGTCCAAGCATAGCACCATAAACTTCACCTTTATCCAATACTAACCTTAAACTATTTTAATATCTTCCATAATAATTGCGGTCTCTTTAAGCAGAATAATTAAGTCTGTTAAATTACAACAACTGTGTCAAGACAAAAGATTCCGACCAATGTTACCAAAATAGTTTTTTCTTATTTCAAGGGAATATATCACGATTTATAGTATAATGCAGTTTTGGGATGTTTTAAATAATCTGAACATTTTTAATTATGATTAACACAGTTAATGCTCGGAGAAGATTCGATGACATTCCTAGTTTAATCCCCCAAAATATTGTAACGTGCACTGGCTTTTAGTATGAGAACATTACTTTATAAATATTTTACACATTGGAAACGCTAACTGTCTATTTGATACAATATGTTCTCTTAAATAACGATCATCCTGTCCTGTACACGCAATTTTGAAATTCAACGGTCAAATATACTTTTCTTTGTATTTCAGATTTGTATGATCCACAGGTTCATGTTAGACTATCGTGTAGATCAACCATAGAAGTCACATGCAGTATTAGTACTGAATATTACGGACTGTGGACATTTTATAGCAGTCCAGAGGGTTTTGAAGACTTGGAAAACGTTGGAAAGGTCGTTTACAGTGAAGGAGACTGCATTGTCACTCCCCTGAAAACAAAATATTCAATGGACTGTACTTGTAGCGCAACAAATCTGGTAAAGTGCCGCTTGCAGAATGACGCGAAAGCTACATCAAAGGACCAGTGGATGTGTGCTATACATGTAAACGGATCTTCAAAATTAAGCGAATCAGTTACTGTGAATGATGATGGTAAGTTATGTTTCGTTTTAACACCGATATACTTATATGAATGAATCATAATTGTAAGATATTGTACAACATGATTAAACATAACATGTGGAAATGATTACAACAGAGGGGGTAATCACGTGATAGTCAAGATGGCGACGTCCATGCCGAGACTGGTATGTTTCGCCGTTTTATACACTTTATTACTTTTGTTTAATTTGTATGTATGCGTAACTTGTTTTAAGTTTTTATTGTAATAATAGATATGTTAAATATTAAAAAATGGAAAGTTAATTGTGGTCTTTAACCCAAAATAATAGTTTATTGTCTGATATTTTTGATCATATATATTAACTTTTCTGCAGTCTTATACATGTTCAACATTTAACACATTAACTCATGCACCCATATCAGAAATACAGGAATGCACAACGACGAAATCTCCCGAGCCCGTCACAAAAGAAAGCAGCACAGTATCAACAACTTTGGAAAGTACCATTACAGCAGGTAGAAAAGCAGTTTGAAAAACCTAAATGATGAACATCAATTATGCGCATTTATTTTATGTATATAATAATATATATGTATAAGGATGTGCAGGCTTTGAAAGCACGTGCTTAGATATAAACTAAACTTGTTTTATTTTACGAAAGATTGCAATGTGAAATCAACAGAACGACCAATATTGCTTCACATAAAACTACTCTTATACTTCTATTACCCGGGCTTAGTATTTGGCAAATTGTCAAACCGAATTTTGTCTGTTAACGTGCTATTATCAACTTAATCCACGAAACAAACATATTTAATATCACGATTTTCAAAGTTACGATTAGGTTAATGCTTGAACACGTCATATATAAACTAAAAAATGTTTTCAGTTTTGGAATAACATGCACATATCTTTATAATGGTTCCAGAAAACAATATCACAACAGAAAGCGTTATGATTACCACATCAAACAATCTACATACTGACAAAGAAATTGAACTTGGAGAATCTGGTGACAAACCTAACAGTGAGTATCGGAAGTACAGAAATTGAAAACTTGAGATGCGTGTCAATTTATGAACAAACAATGCAATAACATTTTTTATAAAACGTAAAAAGTAATCTTAATGTAAAATGATGTTTGTAGTATCAGACAATAAGGCGTGTGTACATTGCGTGTGTAAATTATTTTCAACTTACTTTCTGTTGAATACAAATATTTATTTATAGTTATGTTTGTAAAAATTCCAGTTACCCAGCTAGGTCTTATGATTGCCGGGACGTCCGTTGTGTTTGGCATTGGACTCGTTGTATTTATCTATAGAACGAAGCTGAAATCGTGTTTGAGAGGTACAGGCAGTGATTAGTAGAGTCAAATAAAATACAATGCATACACACACACTGAGATAAAGGGGGTAAATACGGTATCAATAGTAAAAAAACACATGTAAGATATGTACGTTGTTCCTCCAAATCGACATTTAACATGTTATTGCTGTCTAAAAATGATAAAAACAAAACAACATTGTTAATATTGTACAATGGTATTTACCGTTATCATTCCTTTCAATAAATATGCACGAAATGTATGTCTTTAGTCAAAGTTTTTTTCTGCAACAATTCAGTGAAACAAGATGCAACACTTATGTTCAACAACCAGCAACCTTCTACAGACGGAAATATAAGCATGGATGCTACATTAAGCAATGATGTCTACTACAATTATCCTTTATCATCAGGGGAACTCGTAATCACGCGCCAGCCATCACCAGGTATTTATAAACAATCTTTACCTATACGGGACAATTGACGATAATTCAATCCGCGTTAACATATGCAGAATACATAACCCTAAATGATATGTACAAATTGTTTTTTCATCAGCTACTAACCCATCTGTGAAACAAAATGTGATAATGTACACACTACTAAAAATGTTACATAACGCACTTCAGAACATCAGTCTCAAAGTTCGCGACCTAGTGAGCGCGTTCCAATGTCGCATAACATGCACCAATCGGACATATTTAGCAGACGTTCTTCTAAAAGAAGAGGAGAAAATCGGACCTTCGTTGAACAAGAAAGCAGTTTTACAACAATGGAAGGTTCTACGGAAGATTCTGACTCGCATTATTATTCAACGATACCAGACGGAGACCTACTTGCAGAGACTGTCGCCGATATTCCCCATTACCAATGGATAAGCGAGACTGAAATGGAACCGCATTTAACAGGTTTGCAGAAGATGATCCTCATCCAACAACATACCCTGTTTTATTTGCATACATGTAGTCATGTGATTAAAACAAAATAGTAATTCAGTTTTCATAAAACTAGTTTCATGAGTGTGACATAGTGAGTGTTATTTTGATATGGATGTTCTATTGTTTAGAGCCGGCTGTGGCATCGGATATTGACCGGTATGTGTTGCTTTATTCAACGAATGGTCAATAAGTTGTATTTTCTATTCAGTTCCTCTTATGTTTGTACCTTTCAAAATTTCATTCACGAAACTAATACAACATACACAATACCTGAATACTATAGTTATTATATATGACGTTATTTGTGTTTATTCTTATTTATTACCGACATTATTATACCATGTTTGTATATTCATAATTTCTTTACATACCTTAGAGCGATCGGTGTTCGATATGAACGTCTACAACGCCATGCCCTTGATGAGCATTCGCCTTACACCTCACTATCCAGTGAATGAAAACACATCCATAATTTCATCCACGAGGATCATAGAAAAAAAAAACATGAATGCGATACTTAGTATGTTACTTACTCGGGTGTATGTTTATTACAACTAATGTGACACAAAAATTTGAAAGGGAATTCACTTCAAAACATGTCGAGGAAACACTTGTGCATTTACATGTACTGTTTTAGAGTTTATATAAGTAAATGTGTCTGCCTGTAGGTATAGTAAGACTATGTCATTGTAAGTTTTCATTTTTTAATATTTGTATTTGAACATTGTGTGAACGGTATTTATGTTAAATGAGCACGAATCATATTTTGCATATTTGTAAAAAAAAATCAATAGTGAAGACAAATATCTTGACTGATGGGACATATGTGTGGGTTTCATTACGAGAGTGAGCTAAAGTTTCTTTAAAAGTTTAGTTTTGAGAAGCGCTTTGTCATTAAAATACATTCTTCAGACAATTTTTATTTTTAAATAACAAGTACTATAATAATAACGCCAACGTTTATTGCGTATTAAAAGGCACTGACACATGAACAATGATGTAAAATGAGGAACATTACCAAAGAGGACTGCAATTAAAAAAGTGTGTTTAAGCGCAGATATTATTATGGTAGGCATTTTACACAACATCAGATAGAAAGTGTTATTATTGTTGAACGAAGCAAAAGGCAATTATTGTTGTAATTTGATTGATTTTTGTGGTTTCACCGTTGATGACGTCGGTGCCTTTGTTTATAATGTTCAATGAATAATGTCAATAGAAAGTCAAGAGAGTCGTTATTGATATACATATATGTCAAGTACATCCTCAAACATAATGGACAATACGTTTACGAAGTCAGTCCACACGACGGGTTTATAGGCACAAAATCAGAGTGAATAATAGCAAAGGCCCACTATTGGTCTAGAATATATGTATGTTATGCAGAGAAATATGCTATTTACCACCATATTTCATGATTATCTATTTGCTTTATAATAACTTTGTATGTAGAGTTAATATAATGCTCAATACCATGCAATTTTATTTGCTACCTTCAAAATGATATTTCATCAGTAAATAACTTGGATATTGTTGCATATGAGTGGTGAGTAATGTATTGGTCTTACATGTATGGTGAATATGGATACACTCTTTAAAAAAATAAAACATATCGATAAAGTTATTTTTTTCGTTATATGCCTAGTTTTTTAATTAACCATGCTGAAACGAAAATGATCAACAACCAGAGAGGTTGTAATTGTGTTTTATTCTTAATATACAGTGTAAAAGGATGCGCAGTTGGTATAAAGACAGCGAAAACTGTCGATCGCGAGATAGATTAATGTAATGCGGATGAGCAATGTTTTATAAATAGCCATATCGATTCAAATTATGAATTTGCCTTTATTAAAATCATGTTACTGCTTGAGAGTAGAAGGATATTTAAACATGGTTTCCCTTTCAGTTTTGTCATTAAAAAATGACTTATACCTTTTCTGAATACAAATAATGATAGTTGAGTGTGGTTAATTGTACTATTACATTTCGGCATCATCTCCGATACACAAATGTTTAGTAACGTATGTATCAAGCTTTACATGTACACATTCCAAGCCGGATAAGAGTAAAAAGCGATTTTAAAAATGAATTTTATTTGAGTGATGTTGTCTCTATTTGTTTATATAAAATAGCCTGAGTCAAAAGTACCTATCCAGCAAGTAACTTCATGTTCGTGGTCAAATCCATCATAGCTATACCTTGAAGATGTATTTCAAGATAATTGCTTATACCACAAGTTAACACATTCGTTCCAAGATAGGCAAAACACGTACTCTTTCACAATCCTCTATTTATGGTTTCTTTCGTGCAATGGTAAATTTCTTTGATTAAACAAGATAATAACTTATGTGTAAAACATGTGAAAATACGTGTATAAAACAATTAACTAAGAGCTCTATACATGTGTACCTGTCGCATGTATGTGAAGACTGTTATCTGGAAGCAAATATTTGATAAAGATATAATGCTGATGCATTAAATTACATTATTACATTATATTATGTGCACTACATCTGTATTTATGTCTCCAAGTTCGATAGAACTACGTTAAAAAAATGTGAACATAAAACAATTAAATATACTAGCATTTTAATGATAACATTACTATCCATAATGCATTTTTAACCTACCAACTTTATGGACTGTAAGCCGTCTAATACCCAATGTCAGACGATGTATTCAAATAAAGTTATCCTACACGTTTTACTCATGTTCAATATGTACCATAATATCCATACTTGAAATGCCATTTACTACTTAATGAACATAATGAAAACTGTTGGTTTTACGTATGTATACAGAAGCACCACGTACGATGTTCAATTGCATAAGGAGCATATGAACACTGGTTTTGACCAACGACCGCAATTGAGTGTTTATCTTTACAGAACATTCATATAATTGCAATTTCAATATCGTGTTAAGATACACGTTTAAACTTACCAACACATGCTTAAACATGTTAACAGGAACACAATTGTGAACTGTTCGATGCTTTGCGCAGAAGTATACAGATGTCGCGAGTATACTAGGATGTTCGCTGGTACTTTATTAGTTAACAATTCTACAAGAAATATTCTACTAGCGTTGTTTATTGAACGATAACGAAAAATCGACACTTTTTTCTTAAGCTTTATATCCCATATGACCACAAAACCTGACATACACGTATACGCTTTGACTAGCAAGATCAAATATCAAAATATTTTTCATAAAACAGTCCATAACGACATAAACTATACGGTGTATATCCATGCTGTTGCCTCGTGATAACTTACAAAAACACAATTTCAGTTGGTTTGCACACTAACAATTGCTCAAGACAAGTAAACAAACTGTAGGATTCCAATACTTTTATTGGGTTTTATGTTCTTTCACATATGGAAGCATACTACTTTGTTTTATTGATTTCGAAATTAGATAGTAGGCGCACGTAAGTTTATAGCAGTATTGCTGACGAGTTTAACATTAAAGGTTGATACGT
>VMBQ01009237.1:0-32431 GCA_007657795.1 Dreissena rostriformis
TTCAGGTGAAAAATATTTGATTATATTTTATTTAAATATGATTTGGTAGATTATTTACCGGTAATACAATTCTTGTTGATACACAGTAAATTTGTGATAATAAGTTAGTATGTTGTTGTTTATTTTTTGTTAGTCTCACATAAAGCAACAGGTACACTCATATATTTGGCAATAAGCTTATGTGGGTCTTCATCATAAATCTAAATATTTGCTACTAGTATTTTCTTCTTAGCACCAACCTAGTAATGTTCAATCTGTGTATGCCATAAGCGATAGTTTTAACCAACTTTTAATTCCTAAGGATTAAGAAAAATACAATAAGTTTACAACATTTCATGACATAAGCTCTAACAGTGCGAAAGATATGCAAAGAGTATTGTGTCCAAAGGTGATATTTCTGTTCTGTGTAATTTTGCGCAGTGAATGAGGGGTATGCACTTCTTTCAAGATAGATGCAAACACTTCCGCAAGCATTGTTTCATTTATAAGTTTATTAACATTAATTAAGTACAAAAAGTTTTTCATTTACATATGCAGGGGTTTCATTTACGATGTCGATGATTTAGACGTGGGACCAAAATAATGAAGTACAGCACCTTTCTTTTTTTATGCTTAAGTTAAATAAAATCCCTTCTAGTTTTAGAAATAATCTCGCTCTAAAACATAAATGACATCCCTGCATATGAACAACATCAACAAAACACAGTTTCATGAGATTTTTTTATTTTTTTTTAAATTCTAACATTATTTTTAAAAGATAACAAAGAATGAAATACATGTTTAAGAGTTTGAAAACAGTACAAGGGGTTACTATAGATAAAGCATAGCTTCATAAACATGTTTTTAGATTAAACCAAATTACATTTTATTGCTTTGCTCAATAACATATTGTTATGTAAAGAAATTAAATGTTTTGTTGCATGATAATTAATGTGCAGACATATATTAACCGTGTTATCTTTAACAAACATCAAATAAGCTTTTGCCCGTAAATTAGGTAGCACCTATTATCATATTATTTTGAACACAATAATGTTCTAGTTGCAATAATCCAACTCCCAGCTATATTGACCCTCCAGGCCACTGGGAATTGCAATTGAAAACACGATTTACCATGGAAATTTTACCGCCTGGATTCCGGGCGGTAATTTATTGGTAAAAATAGCAACATAAACTATTTTCTGGCATAAATAACCACAAACATATCATGAATATATCACTAATACGCCATTTAAAACAACTTACGTGATACGATGTGATCGCATAATAATGATATTAATCCAAATTTTCAAACACATCAATGGTTCATTTAAATGTGTAAGTTTTTGCTATATGCCAGTTACCCATAACTCATTGCGGCATGATGAATCGAATATTCCGAATTAAAAAATACGCTATTGGCTAGCTCCGCAATCATCCGCGAGATATATCTCGTGTCTAATCAACCAATTGTAATACACCGACTATATCCGGAACCTCCGTATGATTGATCGAATCGTTTATTGAAAACTTTGGCTTTTATTCAAAACTTTGGCTTTTGGTATGATTACGTTTTTTTTTATCAACTTTATGTTTTGAGCATTTATCAACAAACAACACGCATATTGATGTCGATTGTAACAGGTATTGTGTTTGTAACAATGTATTAGGTTGATTAAACTCGATTTGATAGACATACATGAGACATAATATTTTTACATTGAATTCGATTTTAGCAATAAGAACTCTGAGCTGTACGAATGTACTCATAAAAGCTCAGAGCATTAAATAAGAACTAAATAACAGGCCTTGACAATAACTTTTTTGACAGGGTTCCCGGAGGGAACCCTACTTTCAACTTTTGGTGACCCTCACCAAAACTAGGGTTCCCTCCTGTTTCGACCACAGTGTAAGGGCAAATAAGTACAGTTTTCACGTCCAAGTTGTTCAAAAGAGAACGCCTTACCTACAAGTCCCAACATAAGTGATTTATCTACATAATGAAGATGTGGAGGAGGAACATTGCTGCATTTGTGACAAGAGAATGCCACCTGCTGTAAACCTGGCTTTTGTTATGGAGTTTGCACAATGGGCACAGTGTCACTGTGATAAATGCTCTCATTGGACTACAAAAATAAGAGTTGTTAGGCGTAAGTCTGCTTTTCTTTATCCCCATTGTGACCCAGAAACAACAATCTAAATTTATCAACTTCAGTTGTTCATGACATTTTTAGTTGGATTTGTTCAAGTTGATTAATTGTTCAATAATAATTTTCTAACAATAGATGAGTGCCAAATAATTTCCATATCTTCAGAGGAATAACACAAACTTTTTATTTTGTTGTAAATAGCAAACAATTTTAGCTCATAACAACGACTTTAAACATTTACCAACAGCCAGTTACCCTTTCAAGACAGTGTTTTATAAAAGATCAAGCTCCCAGGGCGATTTTAATAAATGCACCGGTTACTCGTACACATGACTTTCAACTTCACTTTTGCAGACGTGTAAATGGAGCCGTTTTACACACATTTATTGCCGTTTTCTTCAATATTTGGATTATGGACGATGATTATCTATTGATAATCTACAAATAAAGTGCAGGTGGGCAGTTGCAATATAATTCAATAACTTTTTGTAATCGATTTATATGCAAATTTTGTTTATGTTGTGGGGTCGCCGAAACCGTTTTAAATCGACCACGAGTTAATTACCTTCGCGTAATCGGAATACTTCGCGCATGTACCACATAGTTACTGGTCCAAGATATTAAAAATACACTACTTACCGTTTCGGAAGTCTTATTATAAACACGGCAAGAAATAAAATATAATTACGCGGATTCAAAAAGTCAATCAATACGAAGTGGTTCTATAAATTTAGGGTTCCCGGAGGATCACCCAGATTGAAAGAACTGGTGACCCTCGCCAAAATCTGGTGTCCTCGGGTTCCCGGGACACCGTTAGTGTCGAGGCCTGAATAATGTTAATATATTTATTAAAAATACATGGTTATCAAAAAAGCTTTTGCCCGAAAATTAGGTAGCACCTATAATCATATTATTTATCTTATCTTTATCTTTATGAACATTACCCTACACTCAACAAGACTAAAGCATAACTGGAGTAAGGAACAAGCGATGTCGCGAAAATATATGATAGTGTGAACACGAACAAAACTTTTGTTACTGGAAGTGACAGTCATGAGAANGCATATTTGTTGCATTTAAGCATAACTTACATGTATACTTTGCACATAATATGTTCACACATCGGTGAAAAATGTTGTCTCAGTTGTGAAATGTTTTAATGTTCATCATACGAACGAAATGGTTTAATTGCAAATCACCGACCATATTAGTGCAAGACTTAGATCCGGTTTTGATGTAGTAGAACACTATGATATTTGAAACAATCGTATGGGCTAACACATGTCTTCCAAATGTTGTAGGCTCAGATACTCGTTCTAGTTGTGGTCGTCACATTGATGCTTTCTATCGAAGTGACGTACGTCAATCAAAGAGGTACAGGCTGTCAATAATTTACTTACATTAAAGGGACTTGTTCATAGTAATGCAAACTGACAATTCATAAAAAGTGTCATTGCCTAAATAGAGATCGTATGCATTATATTCAAACAAGCAAAATTGAACTCCAGAATAAAATACACTATTAAAATGTATGCTCATATTTTGCTTTTTTGTCAATCGAAATTGGGAGCAAATAGAGCGCGTGTTACGCTTTTCATCGATGATTTAGCAAAGAGGTGCACATACGAACATATCATTTAAGCTGCAATTACATTCTAACGGTATCTGTGGAGATAGCACGTTAGATGTTGCTACTAGATGTTAAAGAGGTTCGAACCCCAGGGCATGCACATTTGTTTTAATTTTTTATATATCCTTGTTAGTATTGTTTTTTCCAACACTATGAGAAATACCACTTTTTGTTAAATTATATTTATTTAATAGATTAACCATATTTATGTCTAGTATATACTAACGCTCAGTTATTTGTTATTTTTGAAATTATAAAAATGTGTTCCTCGGAGTACTTTTTGTAAGAGTGGAAACATCAGTAGTAGTAGTAAAATGTTTACGATTGCTTATTATTAATAGCGAGCGTGAAGTGTGGGACAAGATCATTGATAGTAAGCGATTTTTGTAGGCGAGAGTTCAAATACCACTGGATGTGCTATTTTAAATAAAGACATGGTTTATATTTGTAGTTAATGAGCTCATCACTATAAATATTGATTCTCGTTAAATATATATTTGAAAAGAGACAATATGCTGTTTTTTTCACTGGTCCATGTTAAGGGGGAAATGCCTTTGATATGCCCTTTTAAGCCATTCATCAATTAAGTTCTTATTGAAAGATATGCTAATTTTAAAAAACAAAATAACGCTTATTAACATAAAGTAAAGGTTAAAACCAGTTTCAACACCATAAATAAACCGTCTTTTGTGAAACGCTTTTTGATGAATGATTCGCAGTACCTGGAATGACAGCCGTGTGCAGTATATTATTTATAATTAAAATATAAACCGAGCTTTGGTCAATTTCAATCCTTCATTGACACGTAACAAAAAAAAATACTTAAAGGTTGACATTAACTTTAATACTGTTTCGCTACAGAACGACATTAACTTTAATACTGTTTCGCTACAGAACGACATTAACTTTAATACTGTTTCGCTACAGAACAACATTAACTTTGATACTGTTTCGCTTCAGAACGACATATTAACTTTAATACTGTTTCGCTACAGAACGACATTTACTTCAATACTGTTTCGCTTCCGAACGATATGAACTTCAATACTGTTTCGCTACAGAAAGACATTAACTTTAATACTGGTTCGCTACAGAAATACATTAACTTTAATACTGTTTCGCTACAGAACGACATTAACTTTAATACTGTTTCGCTACAAAACGACATTAACGTTAATACTGTTTCGCGACAGAACCAGACACGTAACAATAACACGTTTTCCTTCGAGTTTGGCATTAACTTAAATAATGTTTCGCTGCTACAGAACCAAGAACTGAGATAATATGCGGTCATAACAGAGCAACACTGAGTTGCCAGGTGGGTTTGAATCTCAACATTCTGTCGGCGAACTACGGTCGGACTACTCACGGAAAAGTAGCCTGCGACCATCCCCAGATACTCACCTATAACTTCCGGGAACCAAAGAGCCTGTCCATTGTTAGGAACCAGTGCCAGAATAAGAAGTCCTGCACTCTGGAAGCGGAGAACTCTGTATTTGGGGAACCATGCTATGGTACATACAAGTACTTGGAGGTCCGTTACAAATGCGACGGCTACTAAGGGTTGACGGACACATCCCTTACTGGCGTGCAGCTTGGGAAACGGTTGATACCTCGCACACTTGCTCACAATTGAAACATTCACGTATTGTAATGATCCTACAGTGTGTTTGTTAATATATTAAACAAAAGACAAAACCAGTAAAGTTTAAAGTTCATTGTTGTTCTTGTCATAAGATGCAAAATGCATATCACTGACACTTTATATTACACATCAAGCGTACTCTATTGATGTTAGCCATGTATCCTATTAGGGTTAGTATGCAGTGGAGTACAAGATGTCTGTCAGAAACATAACGTTACTTTTAGTAACCCAAGTTATGAAACGAATTGGTTTGACATGAAGTGCATTTGTTATATGAGAGATATGACTTTTCTGACTTCGAGCGAGATTGTGAAATTTTTGTTAATTTCATGAATCTCAAAGGTTTTTGCTACCTTAACAATCACATATAAAGCACACATATAGAGTTCCGAATTCGACAGTTATTCGTTGCGTTGACATTGAAATCGATATCATGTAAACATAAAAAATATTATAATTAATGTTTACATGGTACTGATTATAATGTCAAATTAACTAAAAAAACTTCCAAAAATCCGTTTCTACCAACAAGCTGTCATGTTATCTTTGAGAAGTCCTTATCATATAAATAATATTTAATTAAAACACACCACTTGTTAAATCAAAGCAAGGGGTTGAATGTAAGTATCCAGATCGCCGATACTTCCTGATATATGACATAATTACATGAATAACTAGTAGTGCGGAAAGATGATATGACGAGTACATGTCAATAAGAAAACAACAGGACATGTCATTTGCATATAATGACTATAAGCCTGCTATGTTGCTGTTTTGTTTTCTTAATTGTATTATTCTGTGAAAAAAACAATACTTAAGCGTGTGCATATATGTATAGCTAATGAATGATAGTTATACTTATTGTAAGTTGAATGGGATATATGACCTATAATGAGCGAGAAATATTACGAACATATTATTGCAGTCCTGTTATGAGCGACACATTGCAAAAACAGAATTGCTGCAACGATGTACGAGAAACATAAAACATAGTACGNGCGAGAAATATTACGAACATAGTATTTCAGTTATGATATGAGCGACACATTGCAAAAACAGAATTGCTGCAACGATGTACGATAAACATAAAACATAGTATTGTAGTCACGATGCATGAATAGTTTTGCAAAATTAGTATTGTAGACATGATGCACGAAGAGCTTTGCATTAATAGTATTGCAGCCATTACGTGCGTGACACAATTTATAAACCAGTAGTGCAGCCTTGAAATGTGATGCCGCCATGGTGCGCGAGAACAATCGCAATAATGGAATGTCGCCATGATGCGCGTAAAAGATTGCAAACAAGGTGTGTAATCACGAGAACAAGTTTAGCTAATAATGTTTGTTGAGTTCATACTAAAGTTTTGCAAATATAAATGCATGTCAGTATGTTTACAGATGTTTATTTGAATACGCTTAGAATGGAATAGTACTTAATGTGCTTTATGTATGAAGGCTATGTCCCAAAGCGATGTGACAAATCGTCATTGTATTATATTTAGTTATTTTAGTGTACTGTAACCTAGATTGGCAATACCCGGATGTAGTGAATATATGATATTAAATTGATGAAGAGTAACACTAGCTAAATCTGCTTTTATATAAGAGTTAACGTATCAATCAGCATGCTATCAAAAAACTACGGACGTAGACTGGACAAAACTTGTGCAATCCGATCACCCAGACGCGTCTATCGAGTAAATAGTGCAACACGATAACCTTAACACTGCGTTTGCGGTCGAAACCATGCCGTTGGACCGCTGTGAATAGACAAACGGTGCCCATATGTTACTAACGTGCTGCAAAATTAAGTGGCATGATCAGTATGTCTCAATCAGGCAATTAAGTCATAAGGCCAAACTTCTGTTAGGTACATGATACACGAATGACTGTCGGAATGATGAACACACGAGACGAAAGATTGCGTGTGCACATAAATAATTCATGTTCTTGTCTCTGAACAGTAAGAGTAGCAAATTCAATTTTGTAAGTGATAACCAATGTTGGTGCCTCATAATTTACAACAATTACGTTTTCGTTTTAAGGCGGATTGACATGAATAATTTGAAAGTAAAGGCTACACAATTCTCAGATGGAAGAGTACACCAAATATTGTGACTCTTACTGAAATGTGACGGTCTGTGTCATAGACTTAAAGATCACCGCTTACAAAATCACAAAATCTATACAATTGTGTTTGTTTTTAAGCCATGAAGAGAAATAAGATGATCTAGAGCGCATCAGTCTAAGCCATGTGAACAAAAATGTTTTCCAGCAACTCTTATTTAGTTGTGCTCTGATTATTTTCTGAAAAAAGTTATTTTAAAGTGTTTTTTTTCGTTTGGATGTGATGCATGCTTAACTTTTTGAAACATACATATTTTTTATATATGCAATGTTCGTTAATGCTATGTTATTTCAACTTGGAGGTTTTGATACTAATGGTTGTTTTAACACATCGTGGCAATTTTAAGGTTAAAGTAACAATTCGCGCCAGCTTGGACCCGTCATCTTAAGTCTTGAAAGCTATCGTGTCCCTGCCTAAAATGGGTTTTATGTGTCGACTTAGACAGAGTTTCAGCGTTTGACAAGTCTCGCGCTATTTCATGTCCATGACGCGAACAATAAATGTCAACTCCATCCAACAATCACCTTATGTTTGCGTTTGTGGTAATTTTAACGTACCTGTACTAATTAAAACAAATCAATATTTTTTAATGTTCTTGATAGATTCAATGGTATATAAAATACACATTATGACTCATCTGTTTAAGTTCAAAACAATTAATACGCACTCCTTGTTAAATGACATTGAAAAGTTGCTTTCACACCATCGCTGATGTCACTTGTTCAAATGAAATCCCGGATACGGCATGCGCAAGCACGAGTCTTTATCGTAAAATTCATCACGACAATCCACGTGCATGTTTGTCGTACAAAGTTTTCAACAAGAGATTGTGAAAAACATGCCTTGTCAAATATAAATGTATGATTGCAGTGTGTGTCCCAGCAAGTTATGAAACGATTTTGTTTGACATGACATGTTTTTGTTACATTAGAGATATGACTTTTCCAACTTTGAGCACGATCGTGAAGAACACTTTCTGTTAATTTCATGATTTTAAAAGGTTATTGCGAAATAAAACGTTCATATAAAAAGCACACCTATAGTTCTGAATTCAAAATATACTAGTTCAGTCGATGTTTTAATAATGTGTAAACATAAATTAAGTTAAAAATTATGTTTACACTGTATTGATTATTATGTCAATTAAATTAAATACTTCCATAAACCCGTTTCCTCCAGCAAGCTGTCATGTTGTTATCTTGGAGTCTTTATCAAGTAAATTATATTGACTTAAAACTCACCACTTTTCAAAACTAACAACCTTTTTAACTCCCCATATTTTAAATAAAAGCAATGAGTGTTGAATGCATTTTTTCACATCGACGATGCTTCCTGATATATGACATCATTAGTTGTGTTAATAGTAATGCGGAAATATAAAATTACGAGTATATGTTACAAAGAAAACAACAGGACATGCTCTTTGTTTATTATGAATATCTAAGTGCTGNACGTGTATGTTTGTCGTACAAAGTTTTCAACAAGAGATTGTGCAGAACATGCCTTGTCAAATATAAATGTATGATTGCAGTGTGTGTCCCAGCAAGTTATGAAACGATTTTGTTTGACATGACATGTTTTTGTTACATTAGAGATATGACTTTTCCAACTTTGAGCACGATCGTGAAGAACACTTTCTGTTAATTTCATGATTTTAAAAGGTTATTGCGAAATAAAACGTTCATATAAAAAGCACACCTATAGTTCTGAATTCAAAATATACTAGTTCAGTCGATGTTTTAATAATGTGTAAACATAAATTAAGTTAAAAATTATGTTTACACTGTATTGATTATTATGTCAATTAAATTAAATACTTCCATAAACCCGTTTCCTCCAGCAAGCTGTCATGTTGTTATCTTGGAGTCTTTATCAAGTAAATTATATTGACTTAAAACTCACCACTTTTCAAAACTAACAACCTTTTTAACTCCCCATATTTTAAATAAAAGCAATGAGTGTTGAATGCATTTTTTCACATCGACGATGCTTCCTGATATATGACATCATTAGTTGTGTTAATAGTAATGCGGAAATATAAAATTACGAGTATATAATACAAAGAAAACAACAGGACATACTCTTTGTTTATTATGAATATCTAAGTGCTGTTTGTGGTTATGTTTTCGTCATTGTATAATCCTGTACATACATACTCATGCATATGTCTATATGTGTAGTTAATTAACTATGGCTGTATTTATCTTAATTTCAATACGTATTTTTTTGTCCATTATAATGTTCTTTCAACTATGTATTAACAATTGAATTAAAAAACCAACAATTGAAGAACGCATTCCCTGTTTTACCATATATATTTAATGCATCACGGTGCATATTCGACACTACAATTTGACAGATTGTCGTTAAGTGGCCGTCCATACAGATGCAGAGGCCGGTTAAGACATCCCATTTACGGTCTCGAAAAAGCATAGGCAAATATTACATATCAATTATTATAAGATAAGAATTATAAGAAACAACTTGTGAACGGTTAATAAAAACATTTCAATTTTAAAGGAGAAAAATAAAAGATAAGTAGTCTCATTTGAATAAAACTTTCATGTTTTTTATATCATAGTGGCATTATTTTCGTAACTTCTCAAATTTTTATTTCTTAGACATAAACGATAAATCTCTTTTGAAATCAATAAAGCAAGATCATATAAACATGATTTAAATTAAAGCAAGTGTAATCGAGCTACAAAGAAAACACATACCCAGGTTTTTCGCATATGCTGTAGATTGAATAACTACAGGACTCGTCATTAGCTCCAGTGTGACCGGGTCGTAAGTCCATACAGTTTTCATCATACCCATCGGAGGTATTAGGTTCACCACGTTCCCATTTAACCCAATGAGAGTAGTCGATAGGCATCTTTGAATATGACCAAAGCCACTCTCCCTCAATATCAATGTTCATACCTCCTACCCAGACATACTCTGAAAAATTTACTTTTACCAATCAGCAGCCTGTCACTATTTTCTGAAAATGTAACTGGACGTGGTATCTTATCATAAGGCCCTGTAACAATTTGAGCGAATACAGGTAACACATGCCAGAACACAGAGCGGTGAAGAGGCAAATAAGACTGATCGCGAGGCTTAACGAAATAATAAAAACTACCCCCTCCCCAGCTGTGGGTTTCAACATGGAATGGCCTGTATCCGTGTAGAGTTAAATCATATAGGAACGTTTATTATTCATATAATTTCTCTGGTCTGGCTCTCAAACACTATTGTGCTATTCTGAAATAATGATTATATTAAAGACCGTTACATCACGGACAAGGCTGAAACGTAAGGTCACACATGTCCTAGTGACACATTTCTCATTCACAAAAGACTTGCACCGGATAGCTCTAGAATTTGCACTACCTTATGAATTACAAGGTTCAACCAACGCTGAAACATTTTAACTAGAGCATATTCCACGATACGTATATTCATTCGATATTCAGAATATGCAATTATAGTTTATGAATAAAGGATGAAAGATAAAGTGTCTCTGCTTGCTGGATATTCCAGGTGGGTGGCATGACATTTACTGAAAGAATTATTAAGAGGGTAGTTTGCAATACGTGGTATTATTTACAGTGAAGTAACATGCGCGCTGCACGTTCGTATCATAAAGCAGAAAACGATCACTTTAATCGAACACTATATATCGCCTTGATCGCAACTCCAAATCTACGAGATCATTATTTCATTGATAGTTTAATCGCTCCTCACCTACTAAACGAACGGGTGCCACTGAATATGAAGCATACATAACGCGATTGAAAACAAAACGCAATCTACTATGATAAACAACAGAGCTAACTTGTTACGAATAACAAGAATGCCATCTTGTCACATAATACGTCATTTTACAGTAGGATTATATTGATTATGTTTGATGATTACTCATCCATATTTAGGTTCGCCATCTGTCTGTCGGTCGTTCTAGTAAACGCTTCATCCGTTCATCCATCCGTCTGTCTGTCATTCCACAAAATTGATATTACTCTAGAAGTACATAAGAAAAATCTGGTCAAAAAAAGTACATGCAATTTCTCACAGAGTACTTGAGATACGTTAAATATGTATACAGGGTAATGGGAGGATTATGCACGATTTTTGTATTTTTTTCACCAGAGGTCAAAGTTCATTCGTTGAACACAGCAGAAAAGACGGCGTGCAGCAGGATTCTAGTCAAAATATTGTTAGTTACTTATGTTAGTATGTTATGTGACTAGAACAAAGATATAACAGAAAATGTGCCTTGACTTATCACGGGTTGTGTGAATGGTCAGTTCATGTAAGGGATTGGTATTTGTAATCTAACAGTACATGTTTTTATTTCAAAATCACGATTGTTACGAAGAACTGCTATTATATTAGAAACTTTAAAAGGTTATTGCGAACAAACATTTACATGTACATTATGTACTTACACGTAAACCTTATCCTGAATTGCATCATGTGAGCCAACTTTTAACTGACCTTTTTAAGTACAAAAGGGCCATGATTCTGCTCAAAGGCTGGTCATATTTATTGGTCATGGTCATTTACAGTTTTATTTCAATATCTGTAGTGGAATACAGATAATTGGGTCGTGGCACTCAAAAACGTTAACCTGCGTTTCAGTTGAAGCACACGCATGGAAATAATGGGCCTAAATTGCAGGTCATAATTATAGAACTTTGCATATGACCCACACAATCACAACGAACACATATGTGATGTTTCAATCGAATAGCTGTAGTAGAAACAGTGATATAGTCATGATACGGGGAAAAAATTAACCTCAGCAGACGCCTTTGCCGACAGCTGGACGAGAAGTATAGCTCTACCTTTAGAATAATGTTGGAGCGAATAAATGTTAAATGACATTGCACTATGACACTACCTACCGAAAAATTGAATGCAATAATTCAGACGCGATTGTCAGGTAATTAGTTCAAAATGATAACCTACAATATGTTAAGGCGGTGTAAACAATGGCATATGCTCGTTTCAAAATTACGAAAAGGGTTCATTGGCTTCATTCGTGTCATATACGTTCGCTTCGTGGCTATTGTATCTCCAAAAGGCAAATAAAAATGCAAATTTATACGGTCACCTGTCTGTCGGGACATTAAAAGGTCATGACAATTGATTACAATATTTAAAAGGTGAATGACATCCAAAGTTGACATCCGTACGGAGTAGATTTCACTGCATAATACACACTTGTGAGACAAACTTTTAGTCTCGACTCACTTTTGTTTATATTGTTTATCTATCTTGTACTTTCCGTTTCAATACAAGGCAAAATAGTGCATTCGATCGTTCGAGGCTGAAATATGTGTGGACACGGATTCGGTTCAATCACTTCTTCCTTATTTACTTATAAGACTTAAAAGTCAAATTTGAAACAATTGATATGATTAAACAGCAATAAAGAGCTAGAGGTAAATGTAAAAACTAATGTAAATCTCATGTTTAGAAATATTAAGGAGAAACAAAAGTTGAACTCTCAAGTTTAACCCGAACATTAAAATAATACTCAGGAAGCTGTTAGCACTGTGTCTTTTAATTAAGATGTTAAGAACAGCACTTTGCGATAATATATTTACAATTAAATAAAAATTGTAAGACGTAAAATAGATGTTTGTGAACCCCGTGCATCGTGCCACAATGTTCAAAAGCATTTTGTTAGCGTCAAATATACATGGTACATCGAGCGCATGTAAACCTTGCTACATACCGATTATGGTGTACGGACAGGTCCAAAAGTCAAAACCGTATAATACGATCCTATCAGACGGTTTGGCCAAAACCGTATCATACGGTTTTGCGATCATAAACCGTCTGATACGATCGAATCAGACGGTTTTGACTTTTGGACCGATTGTACGCTTAACTGTTTGATGTGAAACCGTATGATACGATTCGTATCAGACGGTTTACGATTCGTGTCATACGGTTAAGCGTAAACCGTATCATACGGTTTACACTGAATAATTTTTAAATTGAATTTTAAATTGAATAATACCCGTCATAAACCGTCTGATACGATTCGTATGATACGTTTCCGGATCATACGTTTTAACGTACGAACCGGTCCAAAAGTCTTTAAAGCGTATCATACGGTTTAAAGCGTATCATACGGTTTATAAACCGTATGATACGGTTCTAGCTAAACCGTATGATACGATTCAGACTTTTGGACCTGTCCGTACACCATAGATGCTTTTATATCGCAGGGGCGATAATAGGTATAAATCGTCCGAAAACGGCTCCAATAACGTTTCGAAAAACCATCGATATTGTGAACTGTTTGTTTAATTTATGTCTGCGATGCCCATGTCGTAAGGTGTGGAGTTGTTGAAAGTTTTGGAAAATCTTGAAAGTGATTATGTTGTTTCAATTTTCAACAGATCTCTCCTTAATTTAAAATATACCAATGCAGCGCGATTGTGCGAAGATTATTTAATCCATTAATCTGCAAAAACACACAATCACCTTCACTTGGGGAACGTAAGCAGCTTTTTAAGTTATTACAAGTTGTAGTTTTGAACCACAGAATCGCAATCCAGTTGGAAAAGTGCGGACAAGTAGTGTTGAAAATCGCAGCAGAGGGTCGCTTATTTTGCCTGTGTGAAGAAACCAATTCTACAAATTATTTCAGTAATCACATCAAACAGTTGCTTCCTACACATTCAAAAGTTTGCATCAACTTAGTCACAGGTTTATTACCGACCTACTAGATATGTTTGCATTTTCCCATGTGGGACCCAATGCAGAGGAAGTTGCGCTATGAACAGGAGATGGCACCAATGCACGATACATAATACAATAGAGGCATCACACAAATATTGTAGCCACATGACTAAAATTCGGGTTCATAATTTATTTTTCATTACTATTCAACAAAAATAATGTATACCAAAAATACACAGAACAATTCGAATAGAAGAGTTTTAATAAAATATGCACAATCTCAGTTAAACCACGTCAGCATCCTGAATAAAAAAAGACTGTTTAATATATGTCCGGAATGTGCAATACCCTATAATCCAATAACTGAATACCCAATATTTTTGAAAATATCTCATCCATCTTTTTTTCAGTAGATTGTTTTAGTCAAACATGATATTCCTCTCTGCCACGATGAGTTTCATACTCTTATTTTACGAAAGGGCACAATAAATTAAATCGTCATTGAGTTATGGTACGAAACAGTTGAAACAACTTTGCAAAACAATTGTTAGCCTTGAGTGTAAACGTCATTTCATCAATAAAGACCGATGTTAAAGTATATTGACCATCCATTTCGTGTTCTTTTTTTTCTATTTTTAGGAGCAGATTTTACCTTTAATTACGTTAATATTCATGCACATAATGTGTGATATCTAAAGCCTATTGTTGAAACGTTGTTGATATTAATGATATGTAACACAAAACTTGTAATTTACTCGACCTATTAAGTTAGCACTATCTGGATCATCTTGTACGCCGGCACAGATGTGACATGTGCATGTTTTGTATTTATTTACGTTAGTAGCATGCCTTAGTATATCGTTCTTACGACATTTGAAGTCGTGGGATCCAGATATCTAGCTCAAGGGTGTGAGTAAGAAAGTCGTGGAAACGACATAGCTCACTCGTGGTGACGACATAACAAGTCGTGAAAACCAGATAAAAACTCGTGTTAATGATATAACAAGTCGTTGGAACAAAACAAGTAGGCCGTGGTAAGGACAAAACCAGACAATCAGATCAAATCAGAATACTATAACGTTGTTTATCGTATGTATAAAACGACTGAGACAATGAAAACTATAATGGCTATGTATGATATAAATAAGACCGATTTAAATTTAAATGCTTATTAAACTTCGTGCATTCTGATTGATTGATTATAACGTTACCACGAGTTAGCTAGCTCAATCATAAGTTTAAGATGCATCATTCCCAAGACTTATAAAGTCGTTCCCATGAGTCAGCTATGTTGTTACCACTACTTAGGTACTCGTGCCCATGACTTGATAAGTTTTATCAACGAGTTAGTTATCTCGTTATCGCGACTTATTATTGGAGCCCATTTCTCTCATCAGTACATGTATCGAAGCGTTTGAAGGAATAATCGATAATCGTAAAGGCAATGATTTGATAAATATGGTTCAATATTTCGAAGAAATAAGCCTTACAAAATTCGCATTGCTTCGCGAGTGTAAATTTACACTTTATACATACGCAATTTACAAATATACATGATCAAACAACCGAGAGTACCAGTCTTTGTTTCATAAGAATTCGCTTCATCACGTATAAATACAAAGTGAAATGATTGTATTGCTTGTATTTTATAGTGAGTGTCTTGTTTACACATGGAATTGAATAAACACCCGTTGAACAAAGACGCAAACAAATTTGTGTAACGTTGATTTTTCTTATCTATTACAAATACTAAATTTTAAATCATTCAATGCAGTATTGACAAAATACTTTGTAAGGATTACTAGGGGGAGGATCAAGATAATGTTTCAAAAACTTGTAATCCTATCTCATGCATATTTGATGCAATAAATACGTTTAAACTAACTAAAAACTTATTTTTTTAAATAAGAATAATATGTTATCAATTTCTTAAATTAACAAGTGATGTGTTTGAGAAACACTATGCCACCTTTTGAGCGATTTTGACCCATATATTTGACCTTTGACCTTGAAGGATGACCTTGACCTTTCACAACTCAAAATGTGCAGGTCCATGAGATACACATGCATGCCAAATATCAAGATGCTATCTTCAATATTACAAAAGTTATGACCAAGTTTAAAGTTTTGGGGCAGAATGACAGACAGACAGACAGGCCAAAAACAATATACTCCCTCTTCTTCGAAGAAGGGGGCATAAAAAGCTGACCAAAATCAGTAACCTTATATGTTGTTGTTTTTTATGTCATTTGAGACAACACTGTAATGTCTAGGTTTTCGGGCGGCCATCTTGGCGGCCATTTTGGATTTAGACGCCTATTGGAACTAATATTTCCATGTAGAACATGATCATTATATTTGAAAAAAAAAACTTGAAATATGCACCATGGACCGCCGTTCTTCATAGATAAATAAACTTTAAGGCTTCAACGGTGCTGAACGTGGTTAAGTTGCATTTCCTAACTACTGGCAGCTTCAGAATAGCACTCAAGGTCGTCAGGTATTGGCCTGGTTAGTGAAGCTGGCTTAAGGGCTTCATTGAGGCAAGGACGTTCGACGAAGCGGGAGGCTCTGATGCAGGTTATCTTCTGAGAGACATTGTTGGGTCATGTAAGCTGAGGACAGCCACACGAGTCGTGATGTAAATATTTGAGTCGACATAATTTTTTTCAGTTTCTCATCATAAAGCATTACAACAATTATTACTCAATATTGGTGTTTTGTTATTAGCCTTCCAATATCTGCGGAAGGCACATCGTTATTTTGAGGCCGCGCACATAACGCTCGGCGACGGCCTAAAAATGTCAACCCCGCGCTACAATAACTAAAACTTTGATCTGACTCAATGCGTAGTGACACCTACATATAATTTGTGTTAATGTTAAATTATTCACTAATACGGTATTGATAATGTTGTAAAAGTAGTAAGTGTAAATAATTAGACGGTATTACCCGGGACACTGATCCGGAAGGAAAAGCTATATCCGAAATTATAAAACAGATCCCTTCTGGGTAGATTGTTTTGGACTTGTAGTCGTTTGTGTGACGATACAATGGCATAAGTAATTTGGGTTAGTTTGTACATGTCTTACGTGCAGCAAGTGTAATGGTGCACTAGCGGCATACTAATATCGAGTAAGTACGCGTTCAAAATAACGTTACAAGCATATCCAAAACGATCACTTAAAACCTGAACACACTTGTGGACAATTTTGAATGTATAATGTATTTCATTAAATAATTAGTTGCCATCGTACTTTCTGTCAATTTCTCCAGAAGACGTTAATTAATTTTAAAACTGGTTTTCTACTTTTCTATGCAAGTCACATATGATGTAAAATAAGGTATATGGTATTTATGTCATGTTTTACTTATTTGTGTTGCATATATGCATCATTTACAACACTAATAACATGTATACTAGAAAATATAATATATTACAACGAATAATGTTGGTCCTCTTCTATTTTATTTAGAGCATTCCATCTCAATATTAATTTGAATCCCAATTGTCTCTCTTTAAAGCATTTCTCGTTTTTTTGTTTGTTTTTGTTTGCTTATTAGTGTTTTTTTTAATGTATAAATTCCAGATATGTATACAAGTAATAAACCATAAGCGCATATTGTGCGAAAGATTTATTCAAAATTACAGTTTCATCCATGGTTGCATTTTCAGGCTGGCGATGATGGTTTTGCTGTCTCTTGATGAATTGTTTTACATACTTCTTGGCCGCCAAGCTTGACCTTTCGAAAACTCACCCTCTAAGGCCTGCAGGTAAAATGCAGAAGGAAAATATATTGGAAATTAGAATTAACAATAGTTCCATTGTAAAAAAAGATACGTCCGTCAGTAGTAAAGCTATTCAGGTACAAAAAAGACGAAGTCTCAATTTATTTTTTATTATTTTAACGTTGACCTTAAATTGTGACCTGACATGCGACATCCGACCCAGGAACTTGGTTATAGTGTGCACCACTCAGTATACGTGTAGCTTTTGCAATATTATTCAAATGTCTTGAATTTGCATAAGACTATGTTTGACCTTTTACCTTGATTTATGACTTTGACTTTACATCTAGTGACTTGGTTGACACTTGGTCTCATCGGCTGATCACATTTCCAAATTTATTAAAATCCACCCATGCTGGACAAAGTTATTATCCGGACAAAGTTTCGAGTATTTATTTCTTGAATTTGACCTTTTGACCATTAATGTTGACATTGATCTTGGGCTGTTGAATCTTATTTTCGTTTAAGACACTCCGTCTCATCATGCTGATTTCTTTTACCAAGTGATATGAAAAACCATCCACGTTGGAAAGAGTAATGTTCCTAAAAAATGTGTCAACTATTAATTTAATGTATTTGACCCTTGACCTTGACATTTGACCGTAACCTTAGTCATTTGAACCTGGTTTCGTTTGATACACTATATCTCACCAAACAGATCTATTAAGATTACAAACATTTGATTTTTTTATCTTAAATTTTTACTTTGTCCTTGGACCAAGGAACCTGGTTTTTTCTCAGGGCATTTCCGCTCATCTCGCTGATCTCTACTGCCAAGTTATTTGAAAATGTATCCAAGTTGAAAGTAAGGCTCCTGACAAAACGTCAATTACAATTTATTTTTATTTTTACTTAAAATTTGACCTTGATTTTGTACCTAGGGAAATGATTCTTTCGCGCGATACTCGTCACATTATGATGATCTCTTGAAGCAAGTTATATTCATCCATGGTGTTGAAAATATCTAAATATGACAATTGACCTTGAATTTGGACTTTTGACCTTTGACTTAGGGACCAGGTTCTTTCGCGCAACAATCATGCTTTTCACTTGCGGCAATTTATATGAAAATTAATTAATGTCGAGCAAAAGTGTGTTCCTAACAAGTTCAAAGTTTCTAAATTTGAATTTACATTTTGACCACGACCTTCGAGTTGAGTACCTGCCAATTGCGCCCGACATTCCGTCGCATCATGTTGATTACTTATGACACGTTATATCCATGCTGTTGAAAATACCACAATTTAACCATTGACCTTGAACTTGTGACGTTCGATCTAGGGACTTGACCCGTGCCTCATCATGCCGATCAGTTATGAGAGGTATTTAAAATCCATCCATGTTGGACAAAAGCATGCTGCGGACAAAGTGTCACGTTCACATCTCCTAAACTTTACCTTTGACCTAGAGTTGTGACGTTGACCATTGACCTAGCGACAATGATTTGCGCGCTAGCCTCCGTTTTAAAATGATGATAACTTAGGCATGTTTTTGTGAAAATCCATTAATGCTGGCCAACGTCTTGCTCAGGACAAGGTGTCAAGTATAAATGTCCTTACATTGACATTTTACCTTCCGTTAGGACATATATCTTGGACCAAGAGATCTTCTTTTAGTGCTCGACACTCCGTCTCATGCTGATAACTTATGGCAAGTTAGTTGAATATCATTCTATGCTGGAAAAACGTGATGTGTTCCGGACAAATTTTCCCCGCTGATCGCACGCCCACACGCCCACCTACCCGCTCGAGTTGTTCCATAATACGGCCTTTTTAAAACTGGCGTAAATTACGTTAAAACTCTTAAATGAATGCACGAATAGTTTATAATGCGAATTTTCATGAGAATAAACATATACCCAAGAGCTTAACATACGTACTTAAGTAGGTGAATGAACATCAAGAAATTTACTAGACATGTTTTCATAGCCTACAGATGCTCCCACATTGACCTAGTTGTCTCAAAACCTTATCTTGTTACCACGAAGCACATTTTAACATGCATAATAATTAATGTGTAGGCCTATAAAGTTACATCACTACTATAAAGTATTATTTTTATTTCATCTCCTGAAATTGAAAAGAACTACACCAAAATACCAGTTCATTAGCAGAAAAAAATGTTTGCGTACCATTTTAGGAACACACCAAGTAATATATTTCGAGAAAAAAAATATTTTTGCCGGATTGGGCCATACATACGCTGATTGTACAAAATACGCCAACATATGCGAAATTTCATCGTTCAAGAAGTTAAACCTTTGAGTTTAACACCACAAAGTTAAGCCATTTCAGTTTGTTCGTGAGGGCCATTCCTTCCATGAAAAGATAATAAAAGATACGCATGTGCTCATGATGATATAAATAATGGCTTATATCCTTAGAAATTGTTGTCACTTTAGTAGATAGTCTTTTTAATAACGTTTGAAAAACAAACAACAGACAAAACAGAGCATTCCCCTGTTCTGTAAATTGCGGCATATTTTTCACATTTAATGAACTTAACATTTATATTTTATCTAATAAGAACGCTTAATTTTACTGCAATTTAGCAAGACACAAAAAGTAACATACCCGGATGTTTCACATATGTAATAGAGCGGAACATTGCACTTCAGGTCATTCCATCCGTGTCGACCAGATTCTAATGCCATACAGTTTTCATCCCCGCCGAGGTTATTGGGCTCATTCGTGAAGTTATCCCAGTGTTCGTAAGCTGGGCTGTATATATCAATCTTTGAAGTTGCCCAAAACCATTCTCCTTCGATGCCGACGTCAGTTCCTCCCACCCATGCGCTTTCTAACCATATTGAAAGAAAAATGAAATATAAATTCACATACATAAGGTATATTCTGACTGAACACAACATGTTCGGTCGACTGTTCGGTTTCGTGAATAGTTTGTTAAATGAAGGTACTTTTAAGTATATAAACTTCTATACAAAAATCACATCCTTTTGAATATGATATTTGCAAGTTAAACTGAATATACAATTAGACAAAAATGTTCTAATGTTTATAATGTTATACTCGTTTTTATTTCACATTAAAAAAATACCACTTGTATTGAAAAGCATGAATTCAGTTGAAATTAGGTCAAACTTAAGATATTCGTGTGACGTATAAGATGTATTCAAAAGGGTCGATTTAAGAAGCAAAATTGTGTGTTTCTTTCTTAATCTAAAATTGCTTGTCCTGATTTTGAAATTTAATCAAATGCGATAAAGCACCATTCCAGTTTTGGATGGTTTTGGTGTATAATGTACTTACAAATTATCTATTCACACGTTTTTATCTAAAGAAAAGCTTCGACAAGTATGGATCCCGAAGACATTTAGCTTATATTAAATCGATCGCAAAATGGATGCATTTGGTAAATGTTCAGAAACAAAAACGTTTATAAATCAAATGACCGATCCATATCGTGTCGCGCTGTTAAAAGCATGAATTACCTTTTAATTAAGCATTATCAGAATGGACATCGGTATACTGCACTCCTTGCATCGAGTCATACGCAAAAGATGTAACAACGATCACGGCGTAGGAACAGATTAAATTGTTTTGTTTTTGTTTTTGTTTTATTTAATTGCTTTAGCAATATAGATTAGAACTATAACTATAACATACGTTCAAATTGACGACACCAAGCGAGTATTGTTGTGTAAGCGTATACGCCATTGTCATAATGTTCAGAAATATGTTCCATTTTTTCATTTTTTTTTCCAAACATCATAATAATGTACTCACTGTGTTGTAAGTCCACCAATGTATGTTGTAGGAAATTGTCTTCCCTAGCAGTGTCTATTTCTGCTAAGTGACCTCCAAGTTTCATGCACATTACCTAGTATGTCGGAAAAACAAACACACACAAAACTGTGGATATCGTTACTAAATGTTACTATCAACGTAAATATAGTACATACATTCATCAATATATCGGAAATGCTAAGCGAAATATTAAAACATGATTTCGAATAAGCACACTATACCATCCTTACAATAAAAGTGTGCCAATTGTCGACTGTCATTACACTGTTTACATAAGAACGTTTTCATAGAAAATAACTAAGTGATCTGTAAAATATTACTTTATATCCGTGTCCGATCCCAAGTTCAAATTAAACCCGAAAATTTGCTATGGATTTTTTTATATGATGTGACGGTGGATGTTGATCGAACATCCCAGCTAGCACAAAAACGTTTTTAGAACGTTACCCTAACGTTAGCCAAAACGTTCCAGAAACGTTGCACTGCAAGGTTCTCCTAACGTTAAAATGTATGGTTTCTTTAAAGTTCCCGAAACGTTGCGGAATAACGTTACAATAAAACCTCAAACGAACCAAAATATAACTTCTATTTTGAGTTTAAAATTAGATGTTATATTATTGATTGTTGTTTTTGGGCGCCAGGCTTAATTGAGCACTAGCAGCCATTTTTCACAGAAATTTCGCCTCCGAAATCTCTTGATAGGGATTCCGCCCAACGTCCGTAAAGACGCAGAGTGACATTTTATCAAAGGCCCTTTTAATCTGTGTTTTAATTGTGTGCAGTTTATAGCTTATTTCAATATTACATTTTTTAAGACGTGTATTATGTATTTCATTAATTAATATTACTTTTTTATCTAATCGAAATCGAACATAAACCCTTACAATTTGAAATGCGTTAAGAAAGTTTTGTTTTGTTTTTCCGGGGAAATAATAAGAAAACATGCATTTTACTTTTAAGTTATTATAACGTTCTTATAACGTTCTGCGAACGTTAGGAATGTAACGTTGAAATTTGGTTTCCCGATAACGTTCCGACAAAAACTTTGTAAGAACGTTACAGGAACGTTACACTTTTAAAGTCCAGCAATATATCATAGGACCGTAAAAATATACTGTTCAAATGTGACTTTCATAACATTTATTTCATATAACTGAAATAAGTTAGGAATACTGAAAATTTGATTTTTGTAACAACGTTCTGATAACGTTCTGGGAACGTTCTGGGAACGTTCTGTGTGATCGTAACCTAAATAGAACGTTATTTGAACGTTACGTGCTAGCTGGGTATACACTATACAAGTTTAATATATGTGTGTACAGATAGTAAAGCATTTAAAGAAACCGATTGACCAACATGAATTAAAAAAATAAAAATACAAAGAGAATTCACATTATAATCACGTTAGGAATAGAAGGAACGTCTCTAACATATGATGTCCCTTTCAGAGGCTTACATAAATTTATATCCTGAAAATGATAAATCAGTTTTATTTTATTATACTCAAACAATGGGAAATATTTTTGTTTGGCATAATATATTTTGAGTCAAAATAAAAGACCGGAAAGAGATAAAAAAAAAAAAAAAAAGTCTAAGTGTAAAATGACAATATTTAAACATGCGAAAATACAACTGCGCAAACAGGAGAGGACTTTATTATCAGCAAAGCTAAACGCATTTAAGACATTGGTCTAGACGATAAGACGAATCGAATAGCACTTAAACACATAATAGTTTAACATGGACCCATATATGGTGATACCAACACAATTTCAACATTTCTAGATCGGCCGATATTCAACCTTGACTTGAAATTGAAGATGACATGCACTCATTAAAGATTCTCGCGAACATAACCTCAAAATCAGGCTATTATGGCAACATTGTTTGAATATAAATTAGTTGTTGTGTAATTGGTTTCATTGAATAAGTTGTCAATCATCAAACTCATTATCATATTTGAGACATACCTTATCTATTATCGTTATTATAACAATCCTTTATTTAAACACTTCGACATGATCTATTTGCACACAATATCCTCTTTGTTTTCAAAGTCTAAGAATATTATTTCTGAAGCCAACACATGCAATGTAGATTTATATTTTCCAACTTCTTTACCTTATAAGTCAAAACCTGTTTTTGCTCATTAATATTTTACTTATACACTTGTTTCGTGAAAAATGCTTAATATATCATATTTAAATGAAATGTCAACATGTTTTCAGTACATATATGTACAATCGGACACTGATGATATGCATGTGTATGATGATATTAAAAGATAAACAGCCGACACAAATATAGAAATAAAACGAAAAATTCGTAACACTTGGTTATTATTGAAAATATCATCCGATGCAGCGTGCAGAGAGAGAAGCAGTATTCAACGAGTTGGGCAATTTATCCCTAGAATTGTTATTTCGTTTTTTTTTGTTTTAGAGTTTTAGGTTGGGGTATACAAATACCTCCGCCGTCGTCCACATTTGCAGATCATGGCTGATCCAATAGCATTCATTGTCGTGGGATATCCAACCATTGCGGCATCCTGTGAAGTAATGTCATGTTTTATCTGTGTTTGTGTTATTTACATATAATACAATAGGAACAAAATGCCACTATATCAACGAACGTACAATAAGTATAAACAGTAACATGACTGGTATGAATATTATTATACTAATCATGAAACAAATATGGGTATTCAAGCGAAAGATAATTATACCATTGATAAGAGGGCTGAAGAAAAGTATCTGCTCAGCACGGAAACGTCAAGCTAATACATGATATCAACAAACGGGTATACTGGGCAATGGTTGTAAAACTATATTATTCAATTATGTCCTGTTTGCTAAAAAAAGTATATAATTACATGGTAATTAGATATGTCTATGATTTACTAAATGTTAACATTTCTCGAAACTCCTAACTTCTGTTTCTATCATATTTATTTCTTTGAACACATTATTAAAAGAGCTCTGTGACATACTAACGCATTAACCTGTGAACTAACACTGGTGGTGTATATATGTGAATAAAAGCTACACAGCTTTAAAACACAAATATTGCCCTTTATCGCTCACTTGTACAATGAGGCATGGCGCGTTTCTTACTGTCGGCATTAATTTTACAATCTTTGTAAAGGGCCTCAATCTGATGCCACATACCAAATATCAAAGCTGTTTTATTTGAGGTTAAAGATAATTTGTGTATATTATTATTCAATAAAGTTTAATATTAAAAAATTACATCCCTACACCCAGAGGCAGAGCTAAAACTTTTACCCAAGGAGGGAGCATGATTTGAACAAATTTAATAAAGGATCACTTTATGATGTTACACACCATATAATACATCTCTTACCTTGCGCTTTCAGAGATTTCTTACGTTATGTATTATATGTCTAATAATCGTGCGATTCTTTTGGCGTGGCCGTTTTACCCTAGGGACATTATTTGAACAGATTTTCAAGAGGACAACCATACAATATTACACACCAAATATGAAACCGCTAACCCCTGCGGTTGTAGAGATTTAAAACAAAGTTTACTATACAAATCATGTGACCTCTTGGGCGTGGTCATATGAGAGCAAAGGGCCGCGATTTAAACTTCGTTTTACATGACCTATATCTCATAGTAAAAAAGCTTTGGGATTTGTGGTTTCAGAAAAGAAAATTTTATTTATTTACTTGAGCGTGGTCAATTTTAACGGAAGTGTCATGTTTTGAACAAAGTATATATTACGCACAAACAAGTACCGATACGTCTATTCTATATGTCAAAAACACTACTTACCTTATGTGTTGTCAATGAACGGTATCAGCAGGATTGCACAAATGACAGTCCTCATCTTTGTCAGAACGACACAATTGAACTGGACGTCAATCTTTCCAATTAACAATCCATCCCATGTTTTCGTAATTTTCTGTACCAAAATCGTGTTCAATCTACGTTAAAGGTCTTAGGTTATGAACGAGAACGTCACGCAAGGGATTGGTGTCACATGAAAAGTATTTGCTATCTAAGGCAACGTACTTTTCGGACCTCTACCACACGATTAAGAAGAACATCGTCTGCTCGCTTCAGAGCTCTAAATTGAAACTGTTATCAAATATTAAATATGAGCTATCCAAAGACAGCGCGCTCGACTATGTTTCCGCTTTGATAGTATAATGTACATTTTCAGTCAGAAAATATAATAACCAGACAGACGCCTTTGAAGCTGAAAAGTTATAAATCAAAACGAGACATGTGACCATGCAAATTAGACTTTCAGCATTTTAACATTAAATGTAGTTATATGTAATACATTTAGAAAGCAATATCTGCATAAAAGCTACCTACATATAAAATAAAAGCACAATACCACCATCAATACTCACGTTATTGAACGGGTATAATGAGTGCATTTTTATTAACTAAGACTGGTCAAAGCTATATGTATCGGTCATCTATTGTAAATATATACATATGAAGTTGTTGCACGCAAACATTAAACGGTATATCCCAGTACCAAACATCACACAATTCTTTAAATGTGCAGATAAATTATGGGCCTTAGTCAGAGACCTCCTATGATGTTCATGATCACATGTTAGAAGTTCCAGTTGAAATTCTTTAGTGGATACAGATATATGTAGTTGTTGCACGCAAACTTTACATACATTTCAACATGCACGCAAACCACAACCTCACCTTTAAAAACAATGGGGACATAATTATGTTTAAAGGGTCACAGTTATAGGTCTTGGTTAACGGTCGGTAATTTTGGTCCGTAAGATATTCATAAGAAACCACAAGAAACGATTCTGGTAAATATCATATATAGTACATATGAGTGAAGGGAATTAATGTAGAAGTCGCAGAGTTAAAAATGACAAGCTTTAAATGACAGTTTGACCACCTCAATGAATATTACCAAAATCAGCAATTTAGACATCCTAATTCGGAACGTTGTGTTGTGACGAATCGTCTTTGTGCCGATATATGAAAGTTTGAAAATGAATGTACAATAAATTTCGTTTTCCTAAAATACACATTATTGTCAAGTAGATAGAGCAAAAAAAAAATATTTAAGAAATACTGTTGCATCTTAAAAGACTTACAAGAACAACTATACAAGACACAGGACTGGTATATGCAACGGGGAAACTTGCCTCGGCCTTTAGATGTCCTGTACAATAAAAAGTAAACGTTGTAACGTAAATTATTATGACCAGAATAGTTAATGTTGGATATTGATTGAATAAGAGCGGGCAAATATCGTCCTAGTTGTTAATTGTCTTTTATTCAGAATGATTTCAAGTTTTAATTTACACCAGATAACCTTTCAACGAGTTTTAGTTGTTCTGCTGAAACTGAGACCCTATGTGATCATGCCAAATAAGTGACAAACTTAGATCGTTTATGTTGTAAGTTTTAATAATCTTAAAAAACGATTCTTTCATGTCTGTCCTTTACCAAGCATGTTGTTTAACAAGCAAAGAATAATCGTAACCTGTTTTTGATCTTGACATTTCTCCAAGTTCAAGATGAGAAAAAAATGTCATTGAAGAAACCCAGAAACAGTCATAAATTCATTTATTATGTAGGCAACAGGCTCGCTTAGAAAATTGCACCGAGGAATTCAGTAAATAAGCTTATCACTTTCTGTCTAATATGGATGCAAATATTTGCATTACTAGTAATTAAAGACATCAAACAGCAGAAAATACTTGTTTTGGCATTTTTATTTCCTGTTGGTGGTGTGATTACCTTCTTTGATATAGTCACATCCGATTAAACTGGTGGATCAATGTAATTGAGTGACAGAAGGACGAAAATAGCAACAATGAAAATATAAGTAGAGAGACGACACGTGTTCATCTTTGCTTACCAGTATTCCTTCTTTAAAACGCATGTTTTCTTTAATATTGTAGTTAACCATCAAATACACATTTGTATAAATCTAAATTAAGACATAAAACATAATATATACTTACAAAATGTGTTTACAGTGTTGTATGTTTTGTATGTGGTTGCACAGAATAGGTGAATAACTTTCAAGCCAGTTTGCATCTAAAAATATTTCACAAACAATTTTGCTCTCATGACACATGTTTGGTTACGGACAAATACTCTGTAGTCTACAGTGTACAAACAGAAAGTCATACTTCACTCAAAATTCCTGTATTCGATCTTCTACACAATAAGGTCATTCGGCTGTCAAAGTTGAAACAAAATATGACAAGCAGTTGAAGAGGAGTTGAGTATTTGAACAACAGACAACAGACCATAATAATGCTTAACTGGTGAAAGCCCAAATTCATTCTTTCACAATCATCTACGCATTCAGATAATTCAGCTCATAACGTTTGAGCAAGATCTACCCAACAATGCAAGAGGAGTTAACAAAACAAGTATACATTAGAAAAACTTGTATAGAACCATCATTCTTCCAAAACTGGTCGAAGACCAAATTCCATAACGGTCATTCTGCTGCGACAGTTTGAGCGCTCTAACAAGCCGCTTAAGAGGAGTTGTAAACACAGGCTTCGGGACGAGCATGTACGGACACGTACAACGCGTAATTGATGCTAAAATGCGTAATTGATTCTATTGCATCATGTTGTATTAATATCTTCACATGGTCATTTTATTACTTAAAGTGTCTCAACGTTAAATAAGTGTCGATCATTAGAACTGTCAGATAAGCAACTCAATGAAAGATTCAGATGTTTGTGTTTTTATTATCCTCTGAAAAGACCACATAATTTAACATAGGTCTAGGACATCAGCCTATCAGCGCGACTTCACTGAAAACAGACCAAAAGAAAAATACAATGAATATAATAGCTTATATAAATCTACGAATGGCAATATAATGAGCGCGTCGTATAAGTACGACACAGCAATTACTATTTGTTTGAACGATTAAAATAAACAAAAAAATAATATGAATAAGCCGTAAACTATGTTAGATAAGCACACGTGCAGGCGGGATGTAACATATCTACACGGAGATGATATTCATAGTGCCATCATTCATCAACAAGACGTACTTGACCCTTCCGTTCGGGACACAAGCGTTAGACGCAACATGTCATCTCAATAGGATGAAACAGTGAGGAATGTTATTTCGATATAGTCATTTGACTAATTAAGTTACAGTCTAAAACAGTATTTGATAATTTGTTTTCTTTGTTATATGTCTATAAAATTAGTTTAATAGAAATTGAATTTGTATATATGTATATGATTGTCTTTGCCATAAGTGTTTATGTATTTGTAAATGGCAAAAATGCAAATATTTTGCCGATTGCTAATAAACTGAAACTAAAACTGATAATTGACTTTGGCCTTTGAGGTTGGGACAAGGGCATTTGAGGCAACACATTGCCACCACTTGGTGAACATATGTGGCAAGTTACTTTAAAGTTGTCCGATAATCGTAGAAGCTACAGTCTGTACAATATATGCAATGCCATCATTTTAGCATTGACCTTGTATATGGATAAAGGTCTAGCTGGCTCTACATTGTGAATATTTTTCGGAAAGTTATTGTTACATGTCAGGTGAATGAGGACGAGACTGAAAGAACAATCCGCATCATATCCATATTTATGTATCTATAACTTACAATATGTATGTGCAGATATCTAAAATGACGTAACATGCCTCACCATTAACCGGTGTTATATTTCTTTGGCATGTGTTATATGGGGAATGATGTGCATATTGCCTTTTTCCTGAAAAAAGCATATCACTAAACTTCTATCTCTCAGAGTAACATTAACCTTTCAGCCTGGGACATGTGTCTTACACGCGAAAAGCCATTACCAGTAGTGTACAACAAGTAGAAGGCACGAATTCACAAAATAAAATACATTAAATTTGATAATACATTAAAATACAGGTTTCCCGTAGTAAAAACCTATTGATAAAACGTATGTGAAATGTCAGCTGCATCATAGGGGAGACATTCATAATTTGGCATAAGGAATGCCGTAGATTGGACTTGTGGCTTCAACCAAGAAATCACAGGCACCATTACCGTTCGGAATTTTCACAGACATAGCTCTGAATCGTCTCGCAACGTTCGTCATTCCACCCAGAGTGACCAGGTCGAACGTCCATACAATTTTCGTCTCTGAAAGTATATAGAATGTGTGTGTCTTATAATAAATTATAAACCAGTTCATACATGAATTAATAAATCAGCAAATACTTTCGTTGATTTGTTTTTCGAACTACATGCACACAATGTGACTTTTTGTTTAAATATTAACACTTGTGACAGTATTATTTACGATTGGTTTATTAAATTTTCGTCGATAACAATACCTCACAGCACATTCCCAATTGAAAAACTTTTTAAATACTAAATACGTTCGACAACTCATCTCAGTTTGATTTTTAAAGAGTTGTAATTATTTTGTAAAATTGTGTTCGGTTATTGTCAATTGTCAGTGTTTAGTGTTGAGACTACCTTAACTATAATGCTAGTGAATAACTAAAATGTATTAATAAAAAATATTGGTACTGAATTTTATTTCAAAATTATTATTTAAGTTTTGTAATGCTTATTTCGGAATGTTTATCAATTTAATGACTAAACTCATGCCTGTATGCATAGCTGTTTCGTTACTGTAAAGCGTGATTTTGCCATCCATTCAGTACGCATGCGTGGGAAATCCCCATTGAAAACAATACAAATCAACTGGTCTATTAGCATTATTTTTGTTTTGAAAATAAAAATCGTGATTATTCTGGATTCTGGGAAATGATTAGAGTTGGAAGATGCATGTATCCAGCGATCAACACGTACGATAGTGTTTACCAATATATTTACATGTAGCTACAAATGTAATTTTGTTGGAGTTTTGAATAAGAAAACTCTTTTCATAATTAGGATTTCATATTTCAGTGGTTCAGTTACATAATATACAAGTACATACACTAATCAAGAACAGTTTTAACTGACAATAACTTTTGAATGACTCGTGCACATGTCTTTGTATTAAAACGCAGTAACATAAAATAAGACTTAAGTTAGTATAACTAGCGCGACTCCGTCCGAATATCCTGTCTAAACTTGTCTTGTTATTCCTTTGAACAAAGAGCAGCTATTAAAACAATTTTACGGTTTAGATCATTAGGGAAAATTAACCTGTGAGTATGCAAACACGAAAAATGAATCATGGCCTACAAGTTATGATTAAAGTTGGGTTCGCCTGGTTCCCAGTTGGCATACGTGACTGGTTCCATGGATGCCATCCATACCCACATTCCCTCCTGCTCGATATCCGCCCCACCGGTCCAGACGTTTTCTGAAATTCGCCATTAAAAGCAGTTTTGTTAAAAATACCAACCATTTGGAAGTTTTGGTGGAACGATGTCCCTTATGTCTTGAATGTATCCATATTTCTGTGTGTGTAGTTTTTTTTTTCACCTAGCACCATGTTATTAAATATTTATGTGAAAAGGAAAAGCTTAAAAAATTACAACGTCGAACACAAATTTGCGCTCATATGTCGGACCTTTAACAAAAATCGAAATCAGAAGCCGGGCACGGCATTCGCGTAAATATAATATGAAGTTCATACATGTTTAGCGTAGATGGCATCGTTTGAACTATTACTATTTTTGTACAATAGTTAAAATTAAGGAAGCAATATACTTTGCAAGGAATCCACAATTCTTCTAATGAAGGCATCTTCATCGGCATTTTGGATTTCTACAAGATATCCACCAAGGAGTTCACACATTGCCTGGAAATACATAAATACATAAGCATTATTTCTGTAAGTAGGTTGTGGGTGAATATAAAAATCACGTTCAAGAACATACGTTTAGCTTCAATTTTCTACTCAAAATAACGTATATATCATGTGTACAAATGCATGTGTAAGTATAAGTACAACAAATTTTTTGCGTACATAAAATAAAAACAAAAATATATTAAAACATCATTAATGCGTTCACCTCAGAACTTTGCCAGTCCTGTTGTTCGTGGATTATCAGATAACAGCTGGTCCCATATGGTATCCATCCCCTACTGCATTCGGTCTCTGTTAAAAGCAATTAATATACAACCGACGGTGTATGATGTTCTATAGTAATGCGGCGCGCTTTAATTCGGGTAAAGAATAAGGAAACCAGACAATAAAATAACAAATGATAACTTGCATATATTATTTTTCTCATTGTAAGAAATTTTTTATAATAGCTTGGCCATATTGTAGTTCGTAATAAAATGCATGTACACTAACGCACACAAATAACTCGATCTAGCAAGATTTAAAAAACGCATACCGTTCCTCGGGTCAGCAGAGCCAATAACAATTAGATCAAGCAATATAAAACACAGAATCTTCATTTTATTCCCAAACGTTTACTTCTCAAAATATTTTCAGTAACGTTACTCTTTAATGATAAGAGCAATCATAAGCAGAATGTGTCGGTTAAATTTCGCTAGGACGTGAAAGGTCAGAGATAAATTTCAGATGGCGACTGTTTACGCTTTTCAAAAATGTCATTATTATCATCTCTATTTTTAATTACAATCGTTTCTTTATGAACCGTTACGATTTGTGTCTCAACATATCACATAATGTACTTTAAAGCGGGACTGTACGATTTTTACATGTGTTAAACTTTAATATATTGATTA